>JAYRCH010000062.1:1200000-1507169 GCA_037179445.1 Phengaris alcon alcon
TCTAAATTAGTAACTTTAATTCACATACGCTATAATGTGGTAGCTCGCGGCGTACATCAGCGCAAGGGTGTCCATACGTCTATACATACTGTCATTATTTACTTTATATTCGGCCTGACGTTGGGTAAAATATTTAACTCGAATGAAATAACTAACTGTATATAATGTGCTCGTACTTTGTGCAGTAAGATGATGATCCTGTGCTACGAGGACGGCGCGATGCGCGTGGTGGTCTCCACCGCCAACCTCTACCTCGACGACTGGGAGAACAGGACGCAGGGGTGAGTGAGGCAGACGGAGCGTGTGAAAGAGAGAGCGAGAGAGATAATCGTATGCGTGCAAACTGCGTGCGTTCGTGTAAAAAAAAATGTTCTATCCTATATTGTATAATCTACTGAATAATATTTTTTAATTACCTTTATCTCGCACAGTCTATGGTTCAGCCCCCGCTGCCCGGAGCTGCCGGCGGGCAGCGCGGTGGACGCGGGCGAGTCGCCGACGCGGTTCAAGTGCGATCTGCTGCGCTACCTGTACTCTTACCGCGTGCCGCACCTGAGCTACTACGTGGAGCGCGTCAAGAGATGCGACTTCTCGCACGTCAAGTGAGTCGCTAACCTTCTAAACTACTACTATTCTACGCTACCTGTGTAAAGAGCAGTGCTTAAGAGAATAGAGTTCGTACATTGACCTTAAAGTTCAAGACCATAAATATGGCAATATTTATGGTCTTAAACTTTGTTTATTCGTAAATAAGTCACAACCGAAGCTGCGGGTCCTTATATCAGCAAGATTTTTAGTGCTATGTGCTTCCTCGATATCTCGACCCATTTCAAATCTATTTAAAAAATCAGTACACATCTGTATCGTTTCCAAATTTGGAAACAAGCTTTTATTACTCCTATCCACAAGAAGGGGCTCAAAACTGAAGTAACCAACTATCGACCGATATATATACTGTGCATCATAGCCAGATTGTTTGAAAGGATTATCTATAATTTTAAAATTATAGATAATCCTTTCAAATTCTAAAATAAAACAACACGACTTTTTAAGAGTCACAAATCTGATACTTTGCAACGATTTTATTACAGACGCAATGGATAATGGTAACCAGGTCGACGGCGTATATATTGATTATAGCAATGCTTTCGACCGCTTTGACCATGACCTTAGCTCGAGCTTAGCAACATGGGCGTACGTTGGGATCTGCTCAGGTGGTTTTCCTCCTATACTGAGAACCGATCCCAGGCTACAGTGCTTAATAACTACATATCTAGCTGGGTTCCTATTCCCAGCGGTGTGCCACAAGGCTTGCTGCTCGGGCCATTACTATTTATAGTGTACGTAAATGATATTGATTCTTGCTTAAAGTCAACATAACTATTGTGTTTTGCAAATGATATGATTATCCACACCACTATATCATTACACGCAGACATGCTAGCTTTTCAAACGGACATTACCCTACTTGAGAATTACTGTAAAGCTAACAAACTCGGATCTTAATCCTAGAAAATGTTCTATAATAACTTATACCCGAAAGCGCTTAATCATCACCGCTAACTACTTATGGGGACTTCAGATATTAACTAGATCAAATTGTGTCCCTGATCTGGGTGTGTTTCACGATTCTAAATTACTGTTTGATGCACAGATTGAGGCATTCATAATAAAGCTTCCAAAGCTAGGGTTTTTCATGAGAATGTCAAATTGTTTTACCGAAGCGATGACACTCAAGATTTTGTACTGTACGTACGTTTGCAATCATTTCGAGTATGCGTCAAAAGGGGTGGACTGCTACCTGATACCATAAATACATGGATCGTATTGAGATGATCCAAAGACGCTTTATCAAATACATATGCTACCATGAAAGGATACCATACCAATCTGACAAATATCTAACCCTATGTAAAAAATTCCATATCCTGCCTTTAAAAAGTCAACGCGAGATAGCTGACTGTGTCTTATTGATGACGGCGATGACTAATGAGCTTGATTGTTCACACTAAACATCAAAATTTTCGTTAAATGTTCCGACTAAATTTACCAGGCTTAATCCACCAAATAAATATACCAACTGCCTTCACTAATTACAGACAAAACTTGTATGTCGTGAGAGCGAGCCGCAATTTTAATAAATTATGCAGGGATCATGACTTACTTACACCACTAAAGTGTCAGCAGTAAGGAAAAGCTTGAGCTCTAAATTCTTTGGCCATTCAAAGCTATAAGTTACAGGAGATTTTGTTTTTGTTCTTTTATTTTTTCTATATCTTAGATTAATTTAGACTATAAAACCTACCTTCTACCGAGACTGTTCACAAATGCATTTTTCGTTATGTAATTTAAAAGTGAAAACTTGTAATTGCCTGACTGGATACTAGAATAATAACTATAGAATTAATTTAGCTGTAAGTTTTCCATGTTATTAAATAAATAAATAAACAATGGATACGGGACAACCATGACAGCATTATCGCCATTAATAAATAATTATTATTAACCGCATTTAATAAAAAATACTATAATAGTACACCAGATTTATTTATTTATACTTACAGGACAAACGAACAGTGGCGGGCTTAAGGCCAACATCTTTTAGCAACCATTCCATTAAAACTATGTTACAGCGTGTTCCTGGTGGCCTCGGTGCCCGGTTCCCACACCGACCTGGAGTGGGGCATGGTGCGGGTGGGGTCGCTGCTGCGGCAGCACTGCGCCATACCAGCAGCAGACAACGCGCGCTGGCCGCTCGTGGCGCAGGCCAGCAGCCTCGGCAGCTACGGCAAGGAGCCTAAGGTTTGAGTGTGTGCGAGCGAATGCGAGTGTGTATATGAAATTGAAAACAAGCAGCTCAATCGCTAACCGCAATTTGCAAGATTTAATGACAAACATCAGAAAAGGTGAAACTAAATAAAAGCTTGTAAAAAATATACATTTATTAGATTTTTCGCATAGCACTACATAAAGAGAAAAACTGATAACAGAGTGAATATTCTTACCCCGGCCACATACAGTCCTAATTTCAGGATAATCTTGATGGATATGAAAACCTGGCCATTCTTAATAAGGAACATTTATTTATGGATATCAGATTCAGTATCCGATTCAGGCCAAACTTAAAACTAGAACATAGAAAAGATATAATACCAAAAAAGAACTAGAAAAACGAATAAACTACGCGGATATAATGCGTGCGTGTGCAAGTGTGTGCGTTCGCATATGCGTGTGTGTGTCTGATTATCAATTTACAGAGCATGTCGAAATGATAAATGTTTAAATTATTGTACACAGCTATGGCTGACAGGCGACTTCCTGACGAACTTCACGAAGACCAGGAAC
Organism: Phengaris alcon alcon; assembly: GCA_037179445.1. Taxonomy (NCBI): domain Eukaryota; kingdom Metazoa; phylum Arthropoda; class Insecta; order Lepidoptera; family Lycaenidae; genus Phengaris; species Phengaris alcon. The sequence goes on from JAYRCH010000062.1 coordinate 1,203,346, forward strand.
CAGACGCAGCTGCTGACGAGCCGCCCGGGGCTTAAACTCATCTACCCGTCGCTTGGTAAATATTAGTTGACTATTTACTACTATATAATTATTATATGAATACGTGTAGCAAACACTTTCAGTACAGTTTTACGGTAGTTGTGCAAGCGGAGGCGTATGGAATTTGGCCGACCGAAAATTAAAATTTGTGTGGAGTAAGATGTGCAGAAATATTTTTTTTTAATAATAGATAAAATTTATAAAACAACTAAAACACACACTACCTCATATTATTATTAATACACACTGCCGTGCGATTTTTGTAAATGTTGTGACAGATTGACGTTTGTCAATCTGTCACAACATTTACTTTTTTTTTTTCTATCTAAGAGGTAAAAAAAACCCCCATAAAGTTCAAACTTAAAAAAATATGAATTATTGTGGGCGAGTTTCGACCTTCTAGTAGATACTAATTATGTATTATGAGCTAGTGATCTAGTTACGTTTTTTTTTATTGAATTTTAATAATTCATAGATTTTTTTGTATTTACTCATTGGTGGATTTAGTGTACCCTATGTATTTGATTATGCCCCTGTATAATAACAGTTAAACATAATATGGCTGCCATGTGTAAGCCATCTGAGATTGTGGCTCACATGTAAAAAATGTCAGTTTTAATTCGGTAGTAAAATTTTCTTTTGTACGTGACAGAGAACGTAAAGCGGTCGCATGACGGTCTGCTGGGCGGCGGCTGCCTGCCGTACGCCGCGGAAGTGAACAACAGACAGCCCTGGCTAAAGGACTTTTTATAGTTAGTAAATTAATACAGATTATGTTTAAGTCTTATGAAACGAAACACGAAAGGCTTGCTGTATTTAAAACGTAACGTTTATAGCATGCCTTTATTAGCGATTATATCGAATGCTGCAGCGTACAAACACATTCAGAGTAGTCACAATATGAGTACACGATCGCTCGCATTGTGAGTACACGCACGGTGCAGTGTGCGCTAACGCAGGCTCGCAACACGCCCACAATGTGAGTACACGCACGCTCACAAGGTGCGTACACGCACGCTCGCAATGTGACTACACGCACGCTTGCAATGTGAGTACATGCACGCTCGCAATTTGAATTGCAGCGTGCGGCATAATCGCTATGAGATGTACAACAGGCGTGCGTGCGTTCTTTTATGACTTTTTATGACCTTGACTTCTATAATGTGTTATAATATCTACTCAGTCAATGGCGCGCGACCCACTCGGCCCGCGACCGCGCGATGCCGCACATCAAGTCGTACCTGCGACTGTCGCCGGACCACGCCACCGCCGCCTACTACCTGCTCACCTCCGGCAACACTAGCAAGGTTTATTTATATACACAACACATTACTGCCAACTTTACCAACCAACGAAGTGTCACTTTCGTCCCATTTCACGAAATCACTTCCACAGATTTTACACTTCAATGAAGTATACATACGATGATTCAATTGATCATAATTCATACTATGTTGACTTCATTTGTCTTGGACCCTTTCTTTATTCAAACGACCTAGAATCGTATGTAGAATAATGTTGATTTTTTTTGTAAAAAAGCTTGTTTTTGTGTGAAGGCTGCGTGGGGCTCCATCAATAAAGGCAACGCCGCGTGCCGCGTCATGAGCTACGAGGCCGGCGTGCTGCTGCTGCCGCAGTATGTGGTGAGTATCTACAGCACCGGGAGGCACGCAAGTGCCATTGATAGCTTAAAAGCATATGCTAGTAAATAGGTTCGACCGGTGTGATAATATCGGGAGAGCCACGCTTCAGCGACATTTGAGTTCATTTCAATCGAAGTGATACCGCGGCCTCACAACAGCACTCGTATTGTGCCCACCAAAGAAATGGTTTCCTTCTGCGGAAGAATAGACAAAATGACAGATTGACAAAGGAGATCTGTCATTTTGTCTACACAATTTGTCGGTATGTCTATTCTTGTGTGGACAAAGCGCATTTCTACGCGCGCTGGTGTGAAACAATACTTACGTAATGCTGAACTAACCGAAGACCAGCTGTTTGGTTTACCTTAGGGTGTCCCCACATGTATAACCACTAGCACACCGACGCGACAAAAGACGGTCCTTCCACACGGTGCCACGTGTGAAAGACCCTTAGAATATGTATTTAACAGTTTTACGGCTGCGTGAATGTTTGAAACCGACTTAGTAGGTACATAATATAAGGCCTTAATATTGACTATTTTTTTATTTTATTTTTCAATTAATAAAATCAAACTACAGACATAAATCCCATACCCTTTTTGGCTAAATATTACAATAATTATTATGCTCAGGACATTCATAAATTTCCCACAATTATTTTATATATATAATTGTTTACGAAGTCAATCACGATTTTGATAAACTAAAATCAAGGTCACTTTTGAATAGTTTTATTGATGATTGTTTTATGCCCGCCTCGTATGGCCATTGGTACGTTATGGTCGAATATTTATGACTTCAGATAAGCCAAGACTTCTTTCCGCTAATGGGGCCGAACAAGCTGGAGATCCCGTACGACCTGCCGCCGACCCGCTACACGGCCGACATGTCGCCCTGGGTGTCCGACTATTTGTATTAAATCATGTTCTTGTTATCGTTTGGTTTCATTGTATCCCTTAGGGCTTAGTGTGTGGCTGTTATAGTTAAAAACAGTGGCATGTCCAGGAGTGCCGACATAAGTGAAAACAATAGCGCACAGGCAAACATGCGGCGCGCGACCCGTCCGCCCCTACGTCGTACGCCTATCTCATACCGCACTAGTGTCGCGAGTTCAATGGTATTTCCCATCATAAAAAATGCTCAACGCGCCGAAAGTAGTTTTCACTTAAAAAATTGTATATTTTGGTGATGTTACATATCTTATTTCACATATCTACCTTGATGATGATGACGAAAGCATCAAGACATTTCTTGTTGCTTTCGTGACGCGCTTGTGACATCGTGTTGCGGTTGGTGCGGCGATAATTACTTGCCATCAGGCGATCCGTCAGCCGTCCACTTTGAAAACATAATATGCTTTTATCTTCTAACCACAAATGTGGAATTAGGTGTAGAATACATGCGACCTTGACTATGTAAAAGCGCGTGGCTCAGCTACGTATGGGCAAATTTGTGTTTCGGGTTCCTGTTCGGCCACTAATATTTTTGTGATTATTTTTTAATACCTATCGCTGTTTTTTTTTCCTACCAGGTACTAAAACTCCGAGCAAAGGTCGGTCTCCCAGGCCATACCTACTTATATTTCAGGCGAAATGTACGTTTTCCTTGAAGCTGTTCTTCGCGAATAAAGTCTCTGGCAAAGTGGAGTTTTCATAGCTAATATGAAATACTTAGTGAGTGTGCACTTTGCAACACAGGCTTGCAAAATTTGTTATTTATTCTAAAAAATCTGATACCAATGAACCCGAGAATAAAGTGCCTGCGGTCGTTTCGAATCAATGTAACCTTAGTACCTTCAAGAAAATACCGAAGATACTGGTAGGAGCCAGTAGGTACCCCTTAAAAAGGCCAGCAATGCATTTGTGACACCAAGTATTGCGGGCGTCCAAGGGCTTAATGGCTCAATATCAGGCAATCCTTGCCCCTTACTGCCTGAAATGTGTGGAATTGTTGGCGATTGCGTCCCCGGCCCAGTTGGGTCCGGTTCGGTCGCGGTCCGGCGACGCGCCACGTCTATATATACAGGCCGCCGCCGCCGCAGGACCAGTGCCTGACCGTCAGTGAAAGCCTAAATATGAGGGTGAGTATCCTAAAACTTTTCCAAAGAATATCTTGTTTGATGACACATTTGCGAAGTGTCGTCACTAATTGAAGAGGGTCCGACTTTTTTACATATTATTACTCCGTAAAACTACCATTAAAATCAAGATTATGTAGGTGTACCTAATGTAGATTTTGCCCATGATGCAACGTCTGTTTGTTGCCAAAATAAATGAACAAAAAAAGTCAAGGGCATGGCCAGTCAGTGGTTTCTTACTGAACTACAACGAACAACTACTTAAGCAGGACATTAGACGTCCCTGGATCTGAATTTGTTACCTCTCACAGAAAGTTATGACCAATGTAGGGCAGACGGGTCAGCCTTACCTTGGAATTTAAATTGCACCTACATAGTCCCTTTGTTTTATAGTTATTCATTTTACTTTTGAGGTACTCATAGTGTGTGTTATTTTATCGCAGTTAATATGTTTATGGTGCGCGCTGGTGGCGGTGGTCGTGGCGGACGAGTACTACGCGCCACAGACCTTCCGGCAGGTGAGTCCTGAGTACACTGTGTTTAAATACTCTGGCAATATAGACGCAAACTAGCAGACAGATCATCAGATGGCTGATTTCTGCCGTCCATGAACAGCCGCATCATCAGGGTAGTCAACAAGCATTGTATTCGTCTGGAGTAGTAACGCGCGGATACAAGGAATGCATAAAATATAAGAGCATTTAGCCAAGTTGCCATCGCTAATTACGACGACGAAGTTCTAAAACACAAATGTATGGGATTTGACATAAGGCATACGGATGTATACCTAAGTGACATACGGATCGTTGTGACATATATGCTTCACATATGTCACTTAGCGATGCTTACGTCAAATCCCATACATTTTCATTTTGGAACTTCGTCGTCGTAATTAGCGATGGCAACTTGGCCAAAGGCTCAGTAGGTCATTAGAGTACCGAGTAATTGTGTTTGGCAACACTGCGCGGCGTGTCACACATCAATAATGGCGCATAGCTGCACTCAAGCGGACCGTGAATCAATTAATACCAGTTGCAGCTGCTAATTAATTATGACATGATGCCAATGTGATGCAATAGCTATTGCCCATTGAAAACTTAGGTCGAGTCATCGACTTCTTCGACATAGATGGGCAATCCCTCTTTTTAATGTCCACCGCATAAGAAGCGTGTTGTACCTACAACAGACTTATTTGTACTTACAAAATCATTAAAATAATGATTGGCATTTGATAAGGCGACCTTCGATGGCTGGTAGCTTTCTGACTATAACAAACTGGAGACATTAGCTTAGATAACACCTGACACTTATTACACAGATGCCTGTTTCTGTAATCCTATTATTTAGGATAAGTACCTAATAGCCATTTACTCAACATGCCTGATTCTGTCGCTCTTGGAGACTGTCAGAGTCATCCTGTAACCCGAAGTTACTCCCCGAACTGTGTCGAGTGTGTGGCCACTGAGCTGCCTGTTTCTGCGGCAGGTGAGGCAACAGTCCCTCTTCCACCCCTCCGACACGGCGCGGACTCCGTCCATACGCAGAGAAATTGCTGTAAGACTTACGATAAGATAACTTTACTTAATACCAATTTCACAAACGTCTGTTAAAGTAAATCGTTAATTAAATGTCATGTTATCTCTCTCGTTCTTCGTGTTAATGAAAGAGAACGCATGATTTTTAGACAAACGATTAACACTCAGGCGTTGGTGAAATTGGGACAGTCTCTAGTTGAGCTAACACTAGTCTTTAGATTTCGGTATGAGTACCTATACCTACCTACTAATATAATATGTTAAAATATATTTGGGCTTTCTAGGTTGATAGTTGTTACCTAATGATAAAATTCGCTTTGAGCTTACTAATGTGAATACTCACTGAACTAAAATATAGGATAGTAATCTGGTAGTGAAGGTGCCTACCGCACCTTCACTACCAGATTACTATCCTGAATTCCTACCCAGTTATCGAATATTCCCTAACCTAGTAGCCCTAGTCTAACTCAATCCTTGAACTTTACGGAGTTGTAAGATTAGCTAACACTTGACCACGTTTTCAGGCGCCGTACGCCAAGAGCATGTTCACTCCGGCCGTCAACGACGTGGTGCCGCAGGGCTCCGTCGCGCAGACCTGGCGCCCCGGACCCTCGCACGAGATAGACAACTATAACAGAGGTAACGTAACTTCAACAAAGCACCAGCACACCGACTGTATTCTCCCCTTGTTAGAAATTAGTTAAGTAAGTACTGATTTAATTTAACGATTAAAATACTGCTGGGTTCAATGTAAATAGATTTCTCATTCCATTTCTGAAGGCTTTAAAAACTTTAGTTGTACGTTTTGGATACTAATCATAAACATACATAGTGTGCTTTACTTTTTAGACTTAAATGTTTTTATGTATAATAAATAATTTTTTAATGATAAATCAGTATGTTTTAGACTTTTTATGATAAATACAAAATGTTGTCGCACGTGTTACTAACTAGGCTTACATGATGTTACAGAGCAGGAGACGTCGCGCGCGGACTGGCGGCTGCCGTACGGCATGAGCAAGGAGCAGCAGGCCGCCATCCTGCACCACAAGCAGTCGCTGAGCTCGGGTGAGTACTCCTCAGCCACCCTGTCTATGGCACACCATCGGTCGGTCAATCTGCTCGTTTACACTGTCCATGGACACTTGAAACAACAGAGGTATTGCAAGTGCGTTTCCGGTCTTTAAAACCTCTGTGAGGCTGTGGTATTTATTTGGTCGAACCGGCTGATTCATACCGAAACTAAGCTATCCGGGTAATTAATTCAAAATAAATACGTAAGCAGAGTGACTTACTACAAACCTAAGTACTAGGATAACATAACAATACAGAGGGCGCGTTCCGCTTCGAGTATGCGTCAGACAACGGGCTGTCGGCGGGCGAGCAGATCGAGCCGGACGGCTCGCGCATCGGCGCCTACCAGTACAAGAACCCCAGCGGACAGCTCGTCAAGCTCAAGTACAGAGCCGGCAAGGAAGGCTTCCAGGTATAGCTTTTGCCAGTAGTTTCTTTCCCCTGATTTGTGAATGTACAAACGATTCAGTGAGGGTGTTTGATATTTTTTCTGCCGCTAGAGGGCAGACCCAACGCCCACAAAGCGTCATCTGGTGGCGTAAGTGGTATCAAAAATGGTCAATAAGAATTTTCGATTCTTTTTCTGTCACCAGGCGGCGCTTGGTAGCACGACGGTCCTTGTCGTGTCAATACGCATATGGTATATACGCGGTTGCCATCTTCACATAAGTGGCTCCTTTTGGGTTATTTTAAAAACTTTGGATACGTTTCACACCTCTAGGGGAAAGAAAATTCTCTTTTAACGGATGCCTTCGTCATACAATAAGCATGTTTGTGCCACGACGCGCGACGTAATCTGGTAACTTTTGAGTTGCTATAGTACTTATTATAATTGTTAGACTTTTGTATCTTTAATACAATGTTTTCATTAAGTATACGAGTATGAAATGTTTTTCGCAGATCCTTGAAGGCAGCCACTTGCCGAAGAGCCCGGAGCCGGTGGCGCCTCAAGCTCAAGGTATAAATTCTCTTGACTCTAATAATTACGAAGTCTATTACTATCGTTGAAAGAGAATTACCCCCGAATGCTGCACCTGCACGGTAGATAATATTATGGTGGAATTATTACTATAGAGTGACAATGCCCATACTTTAAAACGTACATAATTTTTTTATTCTCTCGCTGACCGTTAGATGACGCTGAGTGTATCAAATCTACAAAATTAGCCATTTACTATAAACTAAAACGCCATCTCTAGGACTATGTTTGAAGCACGTCATAGGTTATCTAATATTTTAAAAAAAAACTCAATAGGTGGCGCTATACAACTATAGGTACCTAGCCGACTAGCGTACATTCCTATATTTTTGTAAATTTGTAATTTCTCTGTTGCGTGGGTGGAGAGCAAATTAATGTTGCCATACATAAAAAATAGATGCCCAACATTCTGGAATTTTATTCAATTAAGCTATAAATATAAGTGTTTATAATTATAAAGTGCACAATTATTGGACATGATATTATTTTGGTTCTGCAATGACCAGTGTTTATTAACGGCGTTTTAATAATTTGAAACACCTCTTATCTTTATACCTTAACCTAAACACTTTTGTTTAAAACTTATAAACTTGTAAACATTATAAGAAGACGGAGTTTTGCCGTGAAATTCAATGGGTGACGTTGTGGTTTTTGTATATAGTTAAAAAAAAATATGTTATTACGGTTCTTAATGTGTAATATTAGTAGAATATTAACCATTAAATATTCGTTAACGTGCACAAGTGTGGGAAAGTGTTACAACTCCCTAGGAACTTTCAGTAAAGCTTCTACCACTTTACTGAATTGACTGACTTGACTCATTGACTGCACTGACTATTTATTTGGACTTTGACTATACATTAGACTTGACGATTTAGGAATACGGTGTTGAAAATTGAAACGAAAATTGAAACGAAAATTCTATTTCCCGCCTTTTTAACTTAACACTGGCAAATAGTTTTAAGCCGACGCTATATATTTAAATAAAAAAAATATAAGAAGAAGATGTTGCTAGCCATGGAGAATAGAGATAAGGAGTACCATCTCTCTAAGGCAGAAAAGCTAAAAAGTGTCCGACAAAAGTAATTAAATAATAGTTCCAAAATTGGCCATAATGGCGCTAGAGTGGCAAGGGTGTGTGCTATGAAGTTAGAATTTTTGACGACTATGACTAGTTTTTAGTAGTTAATTCAGTAAATCATGAATATTCTAATTACTCGTATAGTCGAAAATATTTTTATATGTAAAACCGAAGAAGATCCCAAGATTTAATTATCCGTTTAAATTTTGCTGCTTTACACCCTTGCGTCTGTAGCGCCCCCTATTTAACGCTATTTTACGGACACTTTTCATGTATGGAGATGGTACTCCTTACCTCTATTCTCCATGGTTGCTACCACTCTTTTTGTGTGTGTGTGTGTGTGTGTGTAGGTGTAAGTCAGTACCTACACCTACGCACACACAAACACGGTAGCCCCGAGTCCAATTCCCGACGAGCGTTTTCACATATTAGAGAGAGCGACAGATATGTTTTAATATGAAACATGACAAAGACAAGTGTAAGACTATATTTTATGCTCCGGAATCCGGAACACCGGTAAAATTTCAGAGTATGAAAATAGAATAATGTGCTCTGAAACTATGTGCTAATTCAATAGAGTTGAAAATCGAACACGTAAGTGTCGAGTGAAATGTCAATGTCATATTATAATATGACAGCTTGACACGCGAAACTTCCATTTTCAACTTTTTTTTTTGTATTAGCGCAGAGTAGCCTACCACCCTAGTCACTCCCGACCGCAACGTCATGTAGCTTTGTATGTACGGTCGCGGACAGATACGGTGTATCACTTTTCAACCTTAATGCTTGGTAATAAGGGTCAAAATAAAGTTCACCTGATCTGTCCGCGACTGCACTTGACTTAGCCAATTGTAATTTTAAACATTTTCAGTGCGATTACTTATCGTTTAATTTAATATTTTTAAATAAGTTACACTTTGATTTCGTAGTAGTTTTCTATTCAATATTTTAAGCAAAATAAGTTATCTTGATTTTTTCAAGAGTTTATTTTTTAAGATAGTTATTTAGTCATTCTTTTTCTTCTTTTTTCGTTTTATCCAACCGCGATAGCCCACATTCACGCGGGCAAGTCGCGAGCAACACCTAGTTACGATTATTATCAATACAATACATACAACATTGTAATGTACTCTTATGAGGAATCCGATACTTTTGGCGCGCCATCTAGTGATCACACGTGGTACCCTAATTCTATGCCATCTACCATAATTGTCTAGAAATAAGCTGTTGAGGTTCATTTTTTAGGATTTAAAGAAAATTATCAAATATCATCTTTTGAACTTAAAAATCACACTGGAAAAAGATCGAAAAATAAAAATTCTTGTTTAAAAGAGAACATAATTGATTTACTTAGCTAATTTGTGCAATATATTGATTTTCTTACTATTTAGCAACGCCATCTAGACCTAAGCAGAAATTTGACCTTTTTTGTGTACATTTTAACGTATGAGATCTGTCAGTCTATAGTTTTATTGGTCCATGGTAATATTATATACTCAAATAAAAGCGACATCTCTTGTTTAGTATCAATGGTAGGTACCATTGATACTAAACAAGAGATGTCGCTTAACCTAAAATTTGAAATTGAAAAATTTGTTTTACTGTTTATTGCTAAATGTCGCTTTTAAGTTTATGGAATTTAATTAATATTAATTATACAATACTTAAATAAAAGCGACATCTTTTGTTCAGTATCAATAATGCAATGGGATAGTGAAAATTTTGTTTATCGTTAGAAGGCACTATTTAATGAATCTCTCTTTGCTAAATTTCGAACGAATTAAGAGCCTTTTATATAATATATTATAGCCCATCTCAATACCTCTTATTCTTTCTAAACTTTGGTTAACCTTTATGTGCGTTGGCAGCCATTTTGTAAACCATTGCGAATGTTCCAGACAACTACTACCAGGAGGCATACGAGCAGCAGCGCGGCCAGTACCAGCTGCAGCAGCAGTACAACCAGCAGCGCCCCGAGCCCAGAGAGCCCATCTACCAGGTGCAAATACACACACGACCATACACGGCTAGCCACGTGCCGATGACATACATCATAATATATCATAATAGATGACATTTTTTTTTATTGCATAAATGAATAGTTTCTTAAATATGAGTAACTTTTCAGAAGAAACAGTAAATCAAAAGTCAATATTTTCAAAGGTACAGTGATTTGTTTATAAAATATCGCAAGTCTCGTGAAAACGCTCCATACTAAAGTCGTACTATCTGCGACGTCTGTGACGTCACGCCTAGGTTAAAGTGTATGAAGTGTATGTAGTGTACGGCCGCAGGAACATATATGTAAATATCTCCGATATTTGTGCATTTAAGTTCATACTTACCGTAATAAATATTTTTGTTAATGATGTAAGTAAACTAATGATGTAGGTTTTGTTTACAAATTTAGCAAAAAAAATTAAAACTTTTTTGTACCTTTTAGATGTCTCTAACTTAACTACACATAAAAAAATATATATATACATTTACCAATTAGTAATTCCTCAATATATCTGAGTATATTAATGAAATTAAATAGTTTAGATGAAGTCATCATCCCTATTAATTTATTAAGTTAATAATTAGTAAATTTATTAAGTTTAAAGTTTCATCAAATCATATTGTCATGATATTTATTTTGATCACAATATATAGTTAAAATTATCATGATTATTATTTAATTTAGCCCTTAAATTAGGTACACCCATACACGACCAATGACCATACAAGATACTTTTTTCTGTGCACCAATAAAACCATTCCTTGCAAAAAAGTCGACGACAATACAAGACCGTGCGTAATTTGCAGGGCTCCGCCCGCGAGAGCACCGCGCCGCAGTACTTCAGCCAGAACGACCGGGACGGCCGCGACGACGGACAGGTACTTCACTGTTAACTGTTTTATATTACATAGATTGGGATGGATGGATAGATATTGTAGAAAACGTTCATTCAGCGTAGCGTCCGCTTCCGGGCAATCCGTGTAGGCCGTAGGGTATTTTGGCGGGACCCGTACCCAAGTACGTAACGAGGATGATGATGATGATGTTATTTTGCAAACTAAATACTTGTGCAACCTCTCTACTGTTTACATTTGATGTTGTTGTTCCCGACTACGGCGCAGCCAAATGGAAGGGTAGTGATTTTGGAAGTCTACGTATCGGTACCCTCATCCAAATCCCCTAGATATTGTACAGGCTTGTTACCTATGAAAGAGAACCTGCCTTCGCCACTGCTATGTATGTATGTTTGTTCCACCGTAGCGCCTAAGCTACTGGTCCGATTTTAATAAATAAGGTGTCAAGTGATTTGTAATAATAGCCCGGGTAACGCTATAATAGTATTTACGTAGTCCGGTTAAAGTTTTTATAAGTAGTTAGTAGTTCGCTAAAATTGATTACAACCACCAATATACTGGAACCTCTGGGGTTTTTATATCAACCTCCCTACTAATAAAAATATTTACACACCTGATTAGCTATTTAATGTTGCTATCTTTGTCTGTCAAGTGACTTTCTAACGTACTTATCAGACAGCAACATTGAATAGCTAATCAGGGTCTTTTCGAAATCAGGGAAGTTCGAAATCAAAAATGTATGGGATTTGACATAGGTCATCGCAAGCCTTGCGATGCCTTATGTCAAATCTCATACATTTTGTTTTCGAACTTGGCCGTCGAAATCAACGAATGCACCTTGACTTAAGGCCCAGTTATATAAATATTTTTATTAATAGCTCCCCACACCGATTTCGGTGACGGTAGCCGGTTTCATTGAAACCAGGCCAGCTACGTAAGAGTTATTTTATAGTGCCCAAGTGTGTGCGCAGTGCACAAGAGCACTATCTCTTCCTTTACTCTCGAAACCTAGTGTGACGGATGACCAACACGACTGGCGAGAGATCAGGCGCAGGACCGACGTATTACATGCCCATCCGATGCATGGATCTTCTTTCTTGTCAGACAATCAGGTGATCAGCCTGCACTGTCCTACAAACTTGGAAACAAAATTTTTTTGTTCCAACGTGCGAATCGAACCCATGACCTCCGAGTTGAGAGCCAAGATCTAAACCACTGGACCACAGAGGCTGTTATATTTTTATTAGTATGAGAGCTAATTTTGTATTAATTTAATACGATGTATTTCCATTGCAGTACCGAGACAACTACCTGGAGGAGAACCGCGGACCCCACAGCTTCGGCTCCGGCTACGCGTTCGCCTTCCAGGGCTAACTAATTTAGCTTTTGTTATGTTAAACCAAATGTAGATACTAGATATATACGAACTGATGTACTGAGTACTACAACACCTGTTGATGATGATGAGGGCATGATTTTGTGGAATGTAGAATTTTTTATAATAAACTACAAAAATATACTTTGATTTTGTTTGAATTTCGTCTTTTTCATAGGACACGTCCTTACGGCCGAATGATTTTTTCTGTATGTTTTGTAATATTTTTAGCTTCCGATACAAAAATATTAAAGAGGTGTGTTAAAAGTGACGTGACCTGTCTGTCTGTCTGAGTGCGTGTCTAGATCCTAAAGGAAAGGTAAGGAATGATTTAGATGCGGTTTTTGTGACGTGATAACGTCTTATAAATTGATGGAGCCGGCTGCACGCACGAAAAAACATGACTCATGCGTTACCTCGCTAAATATGACGCATTGCAACGGCAACTCACATACCTAAGGCGCAGCCGGCTGAGGTAACGACCTCAGCTGGCTGCGCCTTAGGTATGTGAGCGGTGGGACGGAGAGGCGGTGGCGCTTGATATTATTACTCAGTTCGGCGCCGGACTTCGCGGCGGCAACACGCCTACCTAAGGCGCGGCCAATTAGTTCCGCGCGCACTATAAACATGACGTTGTCACGTTCAACTATCGTCAGTAAACCGACTTTACAGACAACCGATTTTTTTTGTTTGAGAGCCGACGTGATCGAGATGGTTCTCAGCTAATTCATCGTCATCAGCTCGCACAATGCTTGACAATTCGGTGGTTACTCGAAATTTTTAATTTTGTTTTGTCCCTTATTTCCTACGTAGTAGGATCTATTGGTATAAGTTGAAACAGCCAAAATAAAACGCAATTTTAGTTCATATACCCACATTGTACTAACAACAATATTACTATCGCAAAACATTAGTAGAGTGAAACATCGTACAGATATATAGAGATATACTCAAATACTGTATAAATTATATTTTAATTTTGTAGTATATTGATAAAATACTTAATATTAACGGCTTTAGCTAATGTAAAATATTTTACAAAAAATGCTTCAATCGATAGGTGGCGTTTTCGTATAAAATACACATTGAGGTAAGAAAATTCCTACGTCTACAATCAGTCAGGAGCCCGATTATCATGCAATAGAGAAAAGTTAACATACAAGGAAATTCCAAGTTAGAAGATTTTTTTAGAAGGTAACAAAATTTGTGCAATCTCAGGGCCTTTAGCCAGATGCATTCGATAATTTCGACGGCGAACTTCGAAATCAAAAATGTATGGGATTTGACATAAGCCATCGCTAAGTGACATGTCGCTTGCGATGCCTTATGTCAAATCCCATACATTTTTGATTTCGAAGTTCGCTGTCGAAATTATCGAATGCATCTTGATTAAAGGCCTTGGACTTCACAATCGAAATAGTTTGAGCAATCGTCAATCGATTTCGATTGTGAAGTTCTGCGAATGCACAGGCTGTATTACGATTTAAAAAATTCAAACTTCAATTTTTTTTCGAATATAAACTTTTCTCTATTGCATGAAAATCGTGATCCAGGCCAGTAGAATAGAGTACAAATATGAAACAGTGATTTTGACTCTAACTAAATTTAATTGCAATCACAATATTATTGTGTATCTATTTTTTATCTTAGACGTGTAGTTTAAACTCAGAAGTTGATTTTTTTTCAGCAGCGCCACCTACAAATTTTATTAATTTGCTATTCGGACAGACAAAAACTTGTTCACCTTTAACTTACTAAAACATAACGTTTGTAAAATTGTACAGTAACTTAAACTATACCTACACACTGGCACCGGCTTTTAAACAAAGTTTACACTTAGCAATATATTTTAAGAACATTTAAAAAATAAATTGTACCATCAGTACGCTATAGGTTTATTTCGTTTTACATAAAAAGCATCAAAATTTCACTAGTAACTATCACATTTATATATTAAATTCAATATTACAATATTGTCTAAAAATACCATCGAGTAGTATCATAGAGAATCTAATTAGTTATTACTACCATACACTTGGAGCCCTCGGCTTTTGTCGCAATATACACCTAGTAAATATATCGTAGAAACAATCTTAGAATATTCAGAAGATAAATCTATTACATAGCTTCGAGAAATATTTAAATCATTACTCATTGAAATTAACACTTAGCAATGACTTAATAAATTATAAGACACAGGACCCTCTCCAGCTATTGATAAGTTTAAATGTTAGCGGTTACGAATTACGACACCTGAATCAAATATGAATGATTTGCTTCACCAAAACTTGAACAAAACTCTCTACTCTAAGTACTATGATATAAGAATGAATATTCTGATATTTCCTGAATAGGAATAGTAGAATGACTAATATAATGCAACTACATCTATCGCTGGAAGTTTATGTGATTATATTTTCCTTCAACTCTACGCGTGAAGACTAAGCTAGTAAGCATGGATTTCGAACTTGGTCTACGCGAATGTGTGTAATAATAATAATGCGAATTATTCTAAAGACGATGAACATAATAAGAATATTTTATTCCACATTAAATACTAAATAGTAAATAAATATGTAAAGTTGCTATGGACAGCAATATTATGATCCCCAAGGCCATCCGGGCAGCCATTCGAGGGCGGCGTGGGGACATTTTGTGTGGAATTTAGATGCATCCAAGAGAGTTAAAATCTTCGTTTCAATTAGACTAAACATTAAATTATTCCAATCCTTTCGCTATCTGATGTTTTATGGAAATTACTTTCATCAAATATGTAGCGAGGACGATAAATCCAAATATAGTATATTCACATTATTGTCCAAAGTATTATATCGATGTAAAACTTTAAGTACGATAAAATAATAATAATTCCTGATGTATGAACTGATGACACCGAATTAACTAATTTTAATCTTTAAACTTGTTTAGATCAAAGAACAAACATATTCGAAGTTTAAGTTTGTCCTTCGAGCCGGATAAGAAATTTTACCTTTTTTATAACACAATATTCTTACATGTATTTAAGCTATAACGCCTCTAACTCGAGTAATACTGACGATAAGATTATAATGAATACCTACTTACTCTAACATGCACATTAAATTTCATACAAACTATTTCTAAATATTTAAATATATGCTTCTAAAATCATTTACATTTGACAAAGTTCGAGATATTTGAAATAGCTACTTCAATACACTAAATAGTTGTTGTAAACATTAGGACATACAAACAGTACATACTATTGTAGATCTGCTACTTTTGATATATTAGTTAGATACATAGATTAGCACGTCACAATATAAATATCATAAATAGAAGGATATAAGAAGGTTTGTTTGTATATAAAAGTTTTGGTCCATTGATAAAATAAGCTTAAGCGACATTGAGTGGAACAATTATTGTCATTAAATTATTAGAAGAACAATACATTTTTATGATACACATAATGATAATGTATTCAATGAACAACATATACAATATAAACGCCATAGTAGCGCATATAATATAAAAGACGGCACAAAATTTTTATTGTCTAATAAGTATGTAGGACATAATAAAAATATTGTCTAAGTCACGATCGCAAAATATGACACCAATATAATATGTAATATGATATATAAAACCCGTGAAATTCGTACATTTCGGTCTGGCTAAGCTCTACGAGTCTCTATATTCGCCAGATCAGTATACATATATAATACACATATATATACATATACAATAAATACCTTGAATCTTATACTTTTAACTTTGGTCAAGAGCGGTACTTAGCTACTGAGTAGGTTCGGTTCCTACTTGTGGTTCCTACAGTATATAGAATAAGGATATATCATTAAAATCGTGTAAGATAATATAATATAATCTATACTTTGTATATTTTATGTAAATAGCTTTATACAGCACTGGGACGTGACTACGTTACAAGCGCGCGGTAATATTTGCACAGAATCGGGCGGGCGACAAAATGGCGGCGGTGTTAAGATGGCGTCGACAAAATGGCGGACTTACTCCTCCTCCTCGTTCTGGTAGCTCACGTAGCGGACCGATGACTTGTCGCTGATTATTAGACTCTGGAAAAACACGAGCAGTAGGTATATATTTTTAAATCGTATTACGAGGATTTCTTCATCACAAATTTTCACCGCTGCAACGCCTGTCATATATCTAGGACGGTAACCACAAATCTTAAATATGGTCTGAGAGGTGCTCAAATGACAATCCAAAGTAGCAGAAGAAGTAGAAAATACTCCTAGTGGTAAGTGTAGAGATCTCAAGATGTGGAAGAAGTAGAAAATAATCCTAGTAGTAAGAGTTGAACTCCGAAGCTTTGGAAGAAGTATAAAATTCAGCAGCGCGATGATCTCCAACATCCACTCACCTGCTTCTCGTCGCGGGCGGGCGGCGCGCGCAACAGCAGCAGCACGGGCGCGTAGGCGAAGTTCAGCATCGCGATGATCACCAACATCCACTCGAAGCCGATGCTGTTCACCAGCGCACCCGAGAATGCGGGACCTGGTCAAAACAACGGTTGAGTATAGAACAGACACCGAAGTCAGCATAATGGAACGTTACATAGTTCATATAGATATCACAGACTAAGTCTACTTTAGCTACTTTAGCTACATCATTTAGATTGGGTAGGTAATATAGGAGAACTATGAAAATGGATCCAGACATTAGGCTCGAAGACAAATTTTTTTCTTGCATAAATGAATAGTATTCTAAAAAATTACTCTATATTCTCTAAAGACTATAGAAGAAACAGGTATTATAGTAAAAAACAATATATTTAAAGGTACAGCGATTTGTTTACAGAATTTCGCATGTCTCGTGACGACGCTCTATACAAAAGTAGTAATATATTTTAGAAGTAGAAATATCTGTTCTAATATTATCTGAAATATCTAATATCTGTTCCAAAATTTCTGTTTCAGTTCATACTTGCTATGATGATGTGGGGTTTTTTACTGATATTTAAAAAAAATATTGTTTTTTTTTAAATATAATTTTTAGATGTTTTTAACTACACATTAAATGTTATATTATATATATATATATATATATATATATAAACGAAACTAAACATATGACGTTTATCCGATTACAGAGCTATCTCGTAGCAGCTGTAGCGTGCTACGATTTCGTAGGGGGATAGACGTAGCATACTAGATATTCGTAGAGCGGAGTTCTACGATATTAAAAGTATTTTTGATATTTTTTACCCGGCTACGATGAAGCCAAAAGGAAGGGGAAATGATTTTGGCAGTCTATGTATGTATGTATGTTTGTCCCCGAAACAACTGGTCCGATATTAACAAATGAGGTGTCAATAGATTCGTAATAACAGCCCGGGTAACATAGGCGCTGTATAATTTACATAGTCGGGTTATTATTTTTCAAAAAAATTGTAGTTTATGATTTTGATGACCATTTTGCTTATAAACAAACGACAGCACCAGCATAACATTCTGTACAATTAGGCCGACTCTTACCGACGGCGTAGCCCAGGCAGAAGGCGGTGTCGCCAATAGCGTACACGGAGCCGTAGACGGCGGCGTGGCGGATGTCCACCAGGTAGCCCAGCTCCGGCATCATGGACGAATCCACCATGCCGATGGCGAAGCCCAGCCCCGCGTTCGGGATGATCAGGTGCTCCAGCTTGCGCGCCATGGGGATCTGGGGAAAAAACGGCTATTCAGTCCATGGAAATCCTTTCAGATTTGTTTCATAGGATGAAAAAGTTCACCGTTTAATAAACTATCAATACAAATGTTTTTTGATTTTATTTTGCACGATATTTGAAATGAATATCATCCTAAAATAAAATTAATATATATTTTACTCTGGTTTTCCGTTCAAGAATACTGTACTCTGGAAACCGTTTTTTCTGCAGACTGTCTTTCTTTGTTGCGACCGTTCCTCAGTAAAATGTATGGGGCAGCGATTTAGCAATAACATATAGGTACCAATCCCATTTTTTTTGTTTTCTAACTTCCTTACTGTTTCTACATTGTTACTTTGTCTGGAAGCCCTCAGCATCACTAGCACTTACCAGTATAAGACACAGGCCGATGATCAGCAGCCCGGACAGCGCGGCGAGCCAGCGGCCCATCTTGTGCCCGAGAGGACCGAATAGGTTAGTGCCTAAAAATTACCGATATTCAGTATTGAATGTAACAATTGGGTGATGTGGACAAGGCAGGGAGAGAAATGAAGCGAGAGAAGAGTTTATGGTTTCATTTAGTATTTGCAACAATAGCGCGCCAATGCCAATGAATAGGTTTTTGATTGAGTTTAACGTGACAAGACAAGACCAATAAATGTAACATGCATTTGTTTGAAGCAAAATTCATATATTTTCCGAAAGGCAACATAAATTTGGACCGAAAAATAGAAAAAGTACAGTAATCAGTTGCTAAATTAAAAAGTTACAGAACTCCAAAAAATACTGAAAAAAATTAAGTTAATAAAATCAATTTTGTATTTATCTCATTAATTCGTGCATAATTTTTTGTAAAGAGCATTTTTAATACTCTCCAACGATCTCACTTTTGTGATGACTGTATTTCGTCAACGGTTCACCGTAGATGTCCAGGCTTATTGTGTACTTTTCGAAAAGCCAGTAATAAAACTATGCATGTTCACCACCTTTGCATTTTGTGTAATAAGTATTTTATGTTTAGTTTCAGTATGACATACCGATGAGATAACAGATGCTGGCGGGCAGGAAGGCAACGCCCTGCTGCCAGCGGCGCGCCTCCATGGTGTCCGCCATCCAGATAGGCAGGCTCGGCTCCAACATCGCGATGCCCACGTTTGCGAACGTTATGGCCCCTGCAACACCATGGTGTTATCGTCTCACTAGTTACAATATTGAGTTTGTGAGACGAAACTTATCACGAACTTATGGCCCTACAATATCACCATCGTTGTACAATACACAGTCTCTCTCGTTTACTTTGGCGCAGAATATTCTGTCTATCCAAATTAATGTCAAGTTTCAGATCACGATTTTCAATAGTAAGAAATTATTATTAGACGCAAAAGCACTTTTCTCTTCCCAAGCGACCTGATTGGTCTGTTTATATTATTGATGGCAAACAGATGATACTGACCAGCAGCCACAAGGATGTAGGGATCAGTAACGAGCGCCTTCAGCGAGG
Source organism: Phengaris alcon alcon (assembly GCA_037179445.1). Lineage (NCBI taxonomy): Eukaryota > Metazoa > Arthropoda > Insecta > Lepidoptera > Lycaenidae > Phengaris > Phengaris alcon. The sequence continues at coordinate 1,223,171 of JAYRCH010000062.1, forward strand.
GCGGGTCGCTCTCCTGCCGCACCACGCCGGGTTGCAGGATCATCAGCTGCAGTACTGGAATAAAGAAGGGATTATTTTAAGACTCAGACATTTGAATTGCTGATTGTGATAATGAAATTTTGCAGGGGACAAATAATTTCAATTTTCCAAAAATTTTAAACCTTTTTAAAGTAAGATTAAAGGAAGATTAAAATCAAAACCCCCATTCTCGTAATTAACTTAACTTACACTTTCATTTTACTTCTTCCTGATGTCATAAACTGATTTTTGGAGTTTGGACCAATCAAAAAGGGGTTTGACCTTGGTATGACGTTTACGAGAAGTGAGAACACCCTTTTGCAGTTTTAACATATCGGGACTGGATCGCAACTGTATATTATTGCAGTATTTAATTAGCAGAATCGACCTTCTGGTATAACCAAGCCGTGACTTACGGCCGTCTCCGAGCGCGAGCGCTGACAGCATCAGGAATGGAGCAGTTTTGCCGACGAACTCGTACATTAGACCTCCAAACGGTGGACCAATTAGGACTCCCAGGGCTAAACCTCCCAGCGCTATTCCCATTGCGTTGCCTCGCTCCTGTTAATAAAGAAATATATTAAGTATGGACCTGTTATCTAGAATAATGAAAAGTTTGGACATTATTATCAGCGTAAGCTCAGTAAAGGATAGTATATAATCAAAAATAAGCTTTCTTCCATTCACGGGCCCGAAACTCTAGTACTGATGCGGGTGACCATGGTCAGATCACTTAAGAGCCATATACACGGGTCGGTTTTCGCCGTGCAGCGAGCCGTCTGACAAGTCACCTCACCTTGCCGAATCGCAAGCCTATTTACACGGGTGACTAAAACAGCATGCGGCTTTAGGGTCAACTCACACTGGCGCAGAGTCGAAGCGAGGTGACACGTAATGATTTTCTCATAGTGGTTATAACGAATGATTTCAAAACTAAGGATGGGCTATGACGTACATTTGACAGAAGAAACTTCATACAAGAAAATCTTACGCCATCTTGATTTCAGAAGATTTTATCAACTACATTAAGCGGACTGAATAAACTGCGGAAAGCAAATGTCAAAATGTCAAAACTAGAATGCCCCAAATACAAATACATAAGTAGGCCAGTTTAAGTGTGGACACTTTGTTTCGACATGCCTCGTCTATAGTAATGTAATAAAGAGAAAAAATTTGTTAGTTTGTATGTTGGTTTGTATTGAATAAGTTTCGTAACCAGTGGATTGATTTTGATGAAATGATTTGCGCAGAACATGGAGCTACTTTTTATCACGGGAAAATGTACCCCGTGGGATTTCTTTTTGTGCGCTCGAATGGCAACATCTAGTCTTTAGTATAAAAGTATAGGTATAGGTCTACGCTTAAAGCATATTCATTTCTATTTTTCCATTATTAAGGTACAAATTTGTATTATGATGATACGGTAGCGCTCAACGTCGTGCGTTGGCGTGCGTATCCGCACGTCTGCGTTTTTGTGGAGTAAAAGTCGACGCGCGTAGACGCGTTTTACTTTGGCGCAGTGACGCGTCATACTTTGACTATACAGCGTGTTAAATGTTTCGGCAGGATAAATTTTTCAGAAGGCACTTTTGAAAACCTTGAAACACATGTATAATAACGATTTGTAAATAATCGTCACGCTATATATATAGAAAGAAAGAAAATATAGAAATATAAAAAGAAATATACAGAAAGCGTAGATAGTTAATTTGCGCGAATACGATCGTGTTACCAAGTCTCAAAAAATATTTCCTAAAATTAATAGTACGCTTTCTGCGAGATTTTGCGCTAGTGTGAGCTGAACCTTAGTCATCTTTCTTCAAATATGTCAAATGATAAAATATAAAAAACTTTTTTTGTCGTTTAAATTTCAATTTATTTAATGTCATGTTTAGAACGTCAAAATTTGAACGAGTTCTACGTAATTTCGGCTGCATCGCGCTATCAAAGCATCGGGGAATATTGTATAATGACAAAGAATGTATATTACTAACGTATAATTTATAAAGGCAAGAATTAGTTCTAAAGATTTGAATTGAAAACAAAATACGTCTACTAGTGTTACTCTGTAGTTTCATTCAGTAGTTATCTTTAAGGATTCTGTTTCGATATTATATGAATAAATGATGATATTATGATAATTATTGTCATTTTAATTTTTCGCCAGCAACTGAGCGTTTGACCAGTGTGACCAGAATAGATTTAAATTGACCATTCTGCAATTCACATAACATCCGAGTTCTACAAAAATCTCCCAAAAGTCTTAAATAGCGATTTCAAGATTTAAAACAACCCCAGCATATAAAAATATTCAAAATCATTTTTTTTATTGTCTAAATCTGTAATTTCTCCTAAAAACTGCAAATTTTTCAGATCTGCAATACAATCTACAAAACTCTAAAATTCTATTCTGATTCTACTAAAATCGCAGAATTTTGCTAAACCTGGCCACAGTGCCGGGCGCCGTGTTTCGAAATTCGAATGATACCCAAGTTTGGGGCTTGCTGCTTTTAGTCACTCGCGGCCTCACCGAATTGGCATTTACACGATGGATTGTCACCGTGCTGCGGAAATCGTGCTGTATTAGGCACCCGTGTAAATGCTACAAAAGTTGGGGTTTGCTGCTGTAGTCACTTACGCCTCGCCGAATTGGCATTTACCGGCCGATTTTCGCAGTATGGCTGAAATCGTACCATCAAACCATTCCAGCTCATTTACAAACCTTGTCGTCGGGGTATCGCTCAGCTAGCATGCCCATGCCAGAGACGGAGGAGCAGGAGGAGCCGATGCCCTGCAGTGCGCGTGCGATGAACAGCACGCTGTATGAGCGTCCGAACGCGAATACTGCGCAAAAGCATCACAACATTTTAACGGGGGTAAAAGAGGGTCAAGCCTCGTCAAAGTAGCGTTTATTCAATAAAGGTTATTCATTTTAAAATCGTAATTTATACTTACTGAATGTGGAGAGCAACATCAGTATAATTACTGAGTGTGGAGAGGAATAACAGTATACTTACTGATTGTGGAGAGGAAAATCAGTATAATTACTGAGTATGGAGAGGAATAACAGTATACTTACTGAGTGTAGAGAGGAACATTAGTATACTTACTGATTGTGGAGAGGTACATCAGTATACTTACTGAGTGTGGAGAGGAACATCAGTATGAAGCCAGTAAACATTGGGACGCTGTAGCCGATCCTGAAAAAGAAAGCTATTATAGCACCCACATTTGATTGAAATAAGATTCTTTTAGGCTACACTGACGAATATAAATATGGTGAAACAAATCTCATTCCAATACTACAGTCGTATTTTCTGGCAGTTTACAGGGGGGAGCGGGGTACATACTTGTGCGTGAGCGGTCCCACGATGGGGTTGGCGAGCAGCTGCACGAGCGCCTTGCTGGCGAACATCACGCCTACCGCCACCGTCTCGTGGATCAGCTCGCGGTGTCGCTCCTCGCGCTCCGCAGTCAGGTTCACTGTACAGGGTCACAAGCCGTAAGGCTTATTTCGACGTTAATGATTTTGCGGTTTTCATTTAGACTAGCCTGTGTCATCAAGGTCAAAACATTTGAAGAATATAACACAGCGTAGGTAATTCAGCATACAAAATACGAGATAAAACATAAGTCTTTGTCTTAAGACTTAGATATTTAATCCATTTATATAGCTTCTGTTTATGTTTCTACGGCTTCTTAACGTCTTTATCTGATGTGTTTGTGACACGTTGAGTGTCAAGTATCTAATAAGCATCAAGGCTTGGTATGCAACGAAGAACAAAGGGCTTGCTTGCGAGCCAAGCGGCTTGCCTAGCAAATGTACCTGATGCAAGCCAAACAAGCAGCGTGATGCGGACACGCACCGGAGAGCAAAAGATTTTACTCGCTTTTAAGTTGTACTCACACTGTGTGACATTCTCGATGGAGGGCGCGGTCTGGTTGAGGCAGGGGCAGTAGGGCGTGGGTGGCGGCGGTGGCGTCGTCAGATCTTCCAGCGACATCGACAGCGGCGCGTCCGGGTGCCGGATGTCGTACAGGAACTCCGGGATTATGGGGACTGGAAGAATGTTAGAGGTAGTACATGTTCGGCTTTCACACGCGCGCTTTATATGTACACAGGCCATACCAGACCTATAAATGTATACAAGCTTGTGCAATATAATAGTACTTTGTACTACGTTAAGCTTTTAGATCTCCCAGAGTGACAATGTAAAACTGGAGGCTTGTTTAAAGAGTGCTTCTAATTGGCAAACGTAATGCGATATTTTATCGATATCGCAACTATACATGCAGTTTGTATGAACTATCACAGACGACTAATGGCGTTTTCTCCATCTAAAACTGTCCTGGGCTAGAGCAGCCGAATGTGTACGTAAATAGCCAAATATCAATGACAATGTCTAAATCAGTGCTCTAACATTGTCAAATATATATAAGATGGAGATGGAAATGTGCTGATTCGTGAATCATCGGTATCGTTCGACTATTTTCGTAGCTATCGACTACCCTGCCCCAGACTAGGTTTGGATGCCAAAAACGCTTTAAAATAATTTGTTTTCAGATTACAATATCTTAAGTTAATTTTATCTTAAGATATCGAGCGATGCAAAATATGTCATCTTAAGATACGAAATATAATATCTTAACATGCAATCTTAAGACTTAAGATACAAAATATATCGCGGGTATACAAAATATATACAAAGTGTGCAAGTAAAATCTGATTTTTTCCACAGTGATAAAGTTTTCAAGCTCTATTTGTATTCTTATTTAAACATCAAGCAATCGGATCCATAAGTACCTACATGCTTTTTCCACACCCTGTGACGATGGAAAGCAGAATTCGGGTAACACGTGCAGGGCGTATTTGTCTCGCTCCCGCTTCCTCACATTCATTCATTGAAGATTATATTCACCGTGGTATTTTCTGTGATTGATAATTCCTAATATGATTTTCTAATATTTCCTAATATGCCATATTCGAAATCAGAATTCAATCAATCATCCGATGAGCTATCTAGTAAATCTAATACTAAGGCTTAATTATTCATATTAGATCAACGAAACAACAACAAATTTACTATATAAAATCAGTTTCGAGCCTTTGAGAGAATGATTTGAGCGGATAATATTATCGTAACTAAACCATGTGTGATAACTTAAGATACTATTATATTTTATATCCGGGCGTTCAAGATAAAATATTATATTATCTTTGCCGTCTGTGACGCCCTTAACTGTCTCTTTCCTCAAAACTGTTTCCTCAAAAAACGTGAGGATTTTTTTGTTTATTTTCTGGCTACTGTAAAATCCTTTAACCATTTTTGAGTTGAATGCGAGTATTTGTCTAAGCACACCCGAGAACTTCCCAAAATAAACACAAAAGTTTTAATTGGCGAGTGAAGAACTTGTTTTGAAACTTATACATGTGTTTAAATATATTATTTTTATAATTAAATTAGTAAAACATTTAAGGAGGTCTTAATTTCAAACGTAGTAAGAGATATCATAATTTATTAGGAAAGGATTTCGGATCATTTTTCAATATGCGCGCGAAAATTAACTGTCATTTCCACAGACTCTCAAAGCTCTTAGTTGTCACGAGCGTTCCATTTACAATTTCAAAATCGATCGAACGCCGCGTATGAATGTCATTTAAGTATTGAAGTTTCGATCGGTGCCACAAATATTAATTTAACATAATTGTGCATTTAAACATTGCATCTCTTTTAACCATTCGCAGCTGCTGACACTGATTATTAATATTTTGAGAGACATTGTGGCTGATGATTTATTTCCAGGCCTGGCACGAGTAAGTTCAATAAATTAGATATGGCTGCAGCCGTCACACTTGACGCCAAACGCAATTACACCGGAGTGGGCTCGAAACTGAATTACTCGCTCACTATCAGATGCGGACGGCGAAACTCAGTCGAATGTCATTTTCCACGACCTAACTTTGTTCACTTTGATAGCGATGCCAAGTGTGGTTATCGATAAAGTTGATTATAAAAGTCAAATGTTGCAAGAGTAGTTCTTTTAAAAATCCTATGTAGCGTTAAATGCTACGGCGGAGAAGCGCTACGACAAATTTTGTTTGTTGTCGGCAACAACGACGGCGATATTTTGCAATTATTTTTAGTTTTATTTATTTTCACAAACAAACATACATTCATTGAAATTGTACCATCCATAAACCACACAAGTTTGTCTGGAGTACCTATACATAATATGCAAGATAGATTATACAATTGCAAATCGAAAGAATTCATGGTGGTTCAATATTTGAAGTAAAAAATATCGATACTTTGGCGGCCCGTTTCAATAACCTATATACCAATAGCTATTTGTCAGAAACGTCAAATTTATATCGCAAAAAAACCGGAAAATTATTGAATGACGACGTTTTTAACTAATAGTTATTGGTAGATAGGTTACTGAAACCGGCCATTAATCGATAACAAAATATTAACATCTGCTCACATCACTAGGCGGGATGCCTTTGACGAGGCGTGGTAAGTTGATTTCACTTTGATCGCGCCGCGCCCGCCGGCGACCAATTAACTTGAACCAACTTCGTCAAGAGACGGCCGCTGCATACTTCAGTAGATATTAATGTATCGATTGTTACAGAGTAATTATTGACCTCAACTTCTGATAGCTCCCACTTCGAAAGATATCAAGGATCATAACATCTTCATACGAACTTTAAGATCGTAATATAGTCTTTGGCTTTAGGTGTAGGTACATGCTTATGATGGGCTTAAGAACCATTTTATAGTCGAGCTCAGCCACAAATTAAAAATTCTTGTTTGTCCTCTAATGGAACAATAATAAAAACAGCGCCAAGTCTGTTGGTGGGTGGGAACACTGTCCATATTTTTTTTACATGGTCCTTCAGGTTCAACGACCTACAGATGGTAGTTTCCCAAACAAAACTGCCGCTGACATTGCGCAATGCGCATTAGAGCCAGGTCACACCGAGACGCGACGCGAAGCGCTTCGATGTGAGCTGAAGGTACAGTCGAAGCATTAAGCTAATAAGCATTAAACAGTTGTAGTGATGCATGGATGTCGTTAAATCATGCCGCCTACTACACAATGTACCATATCTACAGAGTTCCTGCTCGATCAGTTTCCAAACAATGCCCTTTGTACTAGGACGCCTCAAAATATTTAAACACAAATGAAGTGACCGCAATGACTGCGTACGTGACTGAACTACGTATTTACACGTATGTGTGTGCGCCCGATTCAACGGCGCTGTTAAGTAATTTTAATAACTTATTCGATAGTACATAACTGTTGGAGTACTGTCGGTAAATCATGCCTACTCCACGGCAATCGGATAAGAGGGGAGATAAAGCGGGCCATTGTTTTCGTTTAATGCCGGCCGCGGCCAATCCGATAAATGGTATAAATAATTCATCACCGTTTGCCCGCACCCCGCGCTCCACGCCGGACCGCCCGGAGCAGGTTAAACGGTAGGGGAACACGATTTTTGATCGGTGATATGTCGGGAATCCCGATTTCGCGGCATCTTGACAAATTTTGTGTCATCGAGATCTATCTTAGTTCATGATTCAATAAGATCTCATTCAGGCACGTTTTAAAACCGCACAGCATTGAATGCACAAACTGACAAAGATATCTTTTAAAAAGATTTTTTGTGAAATATGTCGTATTAAATAATTATCCAGGGCACAGAGGTACATATGGGTTCAAAAATATCTAAGTAATAATAGTTTCCAAATCAAATTCTTATGGCCACATGACTAATAACATGTTATCAGCATGGTGCTGAGTCAGCAAATTAATGATAAAGGCAATCAATGTCTTATCGCGTAAATGACCGTCAGCAATTCCCAAACTTGAAGTAGGTCATAGGTGTAATTAAGTAGCTACGGTTATGATTAACTAGCGATCGCTCGTCCCTTCTCCATCAAAAATATTACAGATTGCATCAAAGCAAGCCATATAAGTAATTATGACATAATAATAATAACACCACGTCAATCTGGTCCCGTGCTAAGTTCTAAAAGAGCTTGTGATACGGGTACGATACAACGGAAAGATTTAATAATTTTTTACTATTATATTACATATACATATTATATTACTATAATACACATATTTAATACACATATATGACCCAGGATCATAGAAAACTTTTTTGTTCCTTTATTGGGAATCTTCGGCTTAAGCACTGACGCTTCCCACCATTGATCCACTGAGGTCGTAAAATATTTGACGCAGCAAAAAGAGTCTCAAATTCATCTTCTACCACTACAACAGGCGATTGTAATAGAACAGAGTAAAAAAAATAGTTATGTAATGATGTAGCCTAGATGTAGATTGCTAGTGATTTTCGCCTTAGAAAATTAATTTCAAATATATCCCAGTTATTTGGTCGAAAAAGGGAATTCCACCAAAAACATTTTCATGTAAAGTGATGCCAAGACTCGCACTGTCAAAAAGTTATCAGATCTCATGTAAAACCAAGCTTCTGACTCTACACGCCCTAACTCTACAAGACTAACTACACAAACTCTACACCTTAGTCGAGTTATGTGGCTTGGCCATTTCACTTTTTTGTGTAAGTTGTATGACAATGTTTTTATTTTCTTTATCTTTTTAGGGTATATTTCTTGCACAACAGAATTTGGCTTTTTAGGGTTCCGTTATACATAAGGAACACTGATAGTTTTGCTCTGTCCGTCCGTATGTCTGTCTGTCCGCACTTCTAGCTTCTGTAATTATGAATATAAATGGATGAAAATTAGTATAGTTATAGATTTTCATTCTACCCCATCGTGTGGAGTATGGTTGAATAGGTCTTTAAAAATAAAGGCTAGGTTTCATACATGACTTTTTTACAAAGTCAACTATTTTTGAGTAATCGGCCTCCAAAGTGGTTTATAAGTTGGTCCCCCCCCCCCCTCGGCATTTCTAAACTATAAGAGGTAGAAACTTGTAAGTTTGCGTGCTGGTAGATAATACTAAAAACTCTTTAGGAAAATTTTGAGCGAAATCGAACAAAACTTCTGAAGTAATTAAAAGCAAATCTAATGCGCGTTGATACTTACGGAACCCTCCTTAGACATGTCCTGACATGCTCTTGGTTAGGTTATTTCTTTGTTGGCTTCCTATTTATAATAAGTGACAGATCAGAGCGATACTTGGCTCTTCGACTATAGCTGACTATTGTGCTTTAATACTACTAGAGTAAATATTTATATGGTCAACACCTTGCAAATTAGTTACTGTAGAGAGTACTACATAATCCTATTTATAATAAGTGACAGATCAGGGCGATTCTTGGCTCTTCGACTATAGCTGACTATTGTGCTTTAATACTATTAGAGTCAATATTAATATTGTGAACCTTGCAAATTAGTCACTGTAGAGAATGCTACATAATCCTATTTATAACAAGTGACAGATCAGGGCGATTCTTGGCTCTTCGCCTATAGCTGACTATTGTGATTTAATACTACTAGAATAAATATTTATATGGTAACCACCTTGCAAATCAGTTACTGTAGAGAGTACTACATATTCCTATTTATAATAAGTGACAGATCAGGGCGATTCTTGGCTCTTCGACTATAGCTGACTATTATGCTTTAATACTACTAGAGTAAATATTTATATGGTGAACACCTTGCAAATTAATCACTATAAAGAGTGCTACATAATCCTATTTATAATAAGTGACAGATCAGGGCGATTCTTAGCTCGTCGACTATAGCTGACTGTTGTCCTTTAATACAACTAAAGTCAATATTTATATGGTGAACACCTTGCAAATTAGTCACTGTAGAGATGTGAGTGCTACATAATCCTGCCCACAAGAGAACGAAGATGACCCAATAAATTAATTGATCTGTTAAGTAAAATTTGCCCATACGGGTAATGATAAAACGGTAGCGCGATTCAGCAGGCCAATTATCAATATAATAAAATATCGATAATTGATATCTATCGGCAACATTAACTAAACTTGAATTCTACATCCATTAAATAATGCAGTATCATCGAAGCGCCATCTATCGCGTGAGATGTGACGTAGAAAAGAAGCATGACGTACTTACGTAACGGTATTTTTATACACATTACACTGGAACAATGATATCACTACCTATTATATACAGCGTATTACATAATTATACAATTTTTTATTATCTTTTACTTTAAATGAGCAACTCTTGTAAATATGTTATAAATATTATATTATAATATTGAGAATCTTGGATATTTCAGCTACTAAGCATCAGACTTTGCGTTGTTGGCAAATTGGTCAAGGGTTTGAATCCCGGTCGGACGATTTTTTTTATATTTAAATCTGCTTCGACATGAATGGTGAAATAACGCTGCGTTGTATTTCGCCGAGTGAGTGAAGTTACCGGTGGCTCAAGGGGTGTTGGGGATTTTAAGGACTTGCAACGCAAGTCGCAACACCAGAGGAGTTACAAGTGTCACTCCTCTGGTGTTGCGAGTGTCCATAGGCTGCGGTAATCGCTTACCATCAAGTGATCCGTCTGCTGGTTCATTTCATTAAAAAAAAAATATTTTGTCCATACTAATAATATAACTCCGAGCGAAGCTCGGTCACCCAAGTACTTATTAATATTGTTCGAATCTTTTGGTGAAAAATATATTTACAGAATCTATGATTTCATAAGTAATATATTGAAAGCAAGCTTAAGCGTGATACAGCGTCGAAACACTGACACCTGTCGGTATTCTTTATTAGCTAAGTACTTATTTGCCTAGATGCCGTTTTTGACTAGTCAAAAGTGACGTCTAGATGCTAGAAGCTAAGTGGATAAGTTTTGTGGATAAGTTGTTTATTTAAAACCCTTTTTATTTACAAAAACTAAAAAGTATATAACTGTTTTATGGCTTAATAATATAACATATTGTTTTTTGACATCATCACTCACTTCAATTAATTAATAATCTTTTTAATACTAAATCATAATATTTTTCAAGTTTTATTAAAAACGCTATCTATCGCATATATCATGAACTATGTTCGTGTATGTATGTCGTCGTTCATCGCTTGGATTGGAAACTAATTGACGTAATATTGGAATAATTATTTCTCGAGTATTCTTTAGTAATTTAAACGGAAAATTAAACATAAAGGTAAGATTCTAATTATTAAAGGGACGTTCGTACACTGCTATTTAAAATGAAGTACATTAAAATATGTCGATAAAGATTAAAAATGCTTATTGTGTTTTTTGTTGTCAATAAAGGGTTACATGGTTATTTTATTACATTTTATTGTAATTATCGAATCCCTACAACAATTTTTAGACCTCTAGCGTAAAAATTTGTGGAAGTCTCATACAAACTTCCATCCCCTAGTTTAAGGGGTTGGAGTATAAAAGTTTATATGAGACTTCCGTTTATTAATTAGAATGTTACCTTTATGTTTCATTTTCCGTTGAAATTACTAAAGTTTTACATTACAACTTTCATTCCCTAGGTTAAGAGGTTGGGGGATAAAAGTTCCAATTTTGTCAATTTTTATGTTGGTTGTGTACTAATACAACCTTACCAAATTTCAGCTTTCTAGGAGATTCGGAAGTACCATATAATTTTATTCATCATCAGTGAGTCACCGACGAATTCAGGGGTTTTCAGATATCAATAAAATCTAAAGTGTAACCTATGCAATTAAAACTTTACATGTTTAATAAGTCCGCTACTGGGAACATATCCTGAAAATTTCATTTATCTGGTATAATTAAAACCCAAGTTATGAGGGTTCAAATAATCGACGAAACGCTTCAAGAAAAGGTGGTCTGGTAGTGCCCTTGCGCTTCGCTTGGTTTAACTTTGGCGGGGGCACTGCCGTGCCCTCAGATTGCCTGGAAAGTTTTGTGGGAGTATGAAAATTGCTAGTTTTATAGATTTTGACGTCCGTTATTCGAATTTCAACTTTGCCACCTCGTAATTTCGCTGCTAGCGTCGCCATCATGAAAAAAAGGATAAAACAGTTTTTTTATGTTTTCTTCTTTCCGACTCATTTTACGATAAAAATAATAATAAACTAGAGAAAAATTCATACTGGTGGCTCATCAAAAGGTGGTTTTATAACCACCGATTTTTAGAACTCCTGCAAAACTTTCCAAATAAAACTACCCAATTACTGGGCGATTTTTTTACATACTCGTATGGGAAAAATATTACGTGTAATGTTTCAACAACAAACAAAAGCTAAAGTATTTCTGATTGGGAAAATCTTTAAAAATCTAGAATTAAGTTCACCCGCCATTCGTATTGGGGCAGCGTTGCTTCCGCTCCAATGTGAAGACAGTTTAAAAGTTGTTGCTAGACGGCCCTGTAACACTGACGTTTGGACCTATTTCAAAAGCTCTTGTGCATGAGCTGCAGCAGAAATTCTGCTGGTGCTACTGACCCACGGTGGTGAGCAGCATGTTGTCGAGCAGCAGCGCGATGGCCACGATGACCAGCACCAGCTTGCGCGACTCCCGGCACGCCGCCACGCGAGCCCGCCACCCGAACCCGTCCGACGCGGCGCCCATTCTGCACCTGCAACACAACTGGTTTAAATAGGTCGGCCATGTTGCCGAGCTTAATTAAACCACAACTACTTCCATATAGCGTCCATCTTCCATATAGCGACGTATAAAAAGTGAAACCAACCAGGGTTTTCTATACTTTAGGAACACCAGAGCCTTTAGTCAAGATGCATTCGATAATTTCGACGGCGAAGTTCGGAAACAAAATGAATGGTATTTGACATAAGGCATCGCAAGCGACATGTCACTTAGCGATGACTTGTGTCAAATCCTATACGTTTTTGATTTCGAACTTCGCCGTCGAAATTATCGAATGCATCTGGACTAAAGGCCCTGTATCGCGCACCCTTCATATATTTCGGGTTTTACTAAGTGCTTAGATTAGTTAACAATACTTGTGCTATTACGAAAAAATTAGAACCTCGATGATATAAAAGACGACCCAAATAGGTTAGGTTTAAAGAGTTTCCTCGCTGAATGGCAATGCTAAACTCTTTCAGCCAGATAAGTGCCGGCCCTAGGGTTTTCCCTTTTAGTTTTTATTTAGTTTGTAAATATGTTTTAGTAACGTATTTACAATAATATGTATTTACTCTTATATTTAATTGCTATGTTTGTAATATTATTTAATATCACAAAGAAGTTCTTGATTAACGGCCGGTTTCCATCATTTGCCGGTTTTTTGCGATACAAATGTGACGTTTCTAACAAATAGTTATTGGTAGATAGGTTGTTGAAACGGGCAGTTAGTAATTAATAGAGTAATTAAACTAATAAAACTTGTAAATACTAACAATCAATAGCTCCCCAAAATGATCTTGGTGGCGGTGGCTGGTTTCGTGAAAACCCAATCCGGCTACGCAGGAGTTATATTATAGTGCCCAAGTGTGTGTGCAGTACACAAGAGCACTCTATCTTCCCTTACTCTCGTAACCCAGTGGGACGGCTGACCGACACGACTGGCATGAGATCATGCTCAGGACCGACTTTTTGCATGCCCTTCCGACCCATGGATAATCCTTCTTGTCAGACAATCAGGTAATCAGCCTGCACTGTCCTTACCAGACTTGAAAATATATTTTTTTGTAGTTTCAGCGCGGGAATCGAACCCACTACCTCCGGAATCGAGAGCTAAGCACCAAGCCACTGGACCACGGAGGTTTCAAATATCCTTACTTCCTTACTAATAATATTTTAAATGTGAAAGCGTGGATGTTTGTTACGCTTTCACGCAAAAACTACTGAACGGATTTCGATGAAATTCGGTATGGTAGTAGTTTAGACTCTGGATTAAAACATAGTCTACTTTTTATCCCGAAAAAGTAGTGTTCCCTAGGGATACTATATTTACGCGGGTGGAGCCGCGAGCAACAGCTAGTACATAATATTAGTACTTAATTTAATATTTAGTTATTAAAATACCTAGTACTAGTTTGAAACTAAAATGTGTATGTAAATGAAAAAAAAAATGTGTTATCATAAACTCTACAGTTTTTATTGAATTTTGAAATGATGATTGGATGAGTATTAAGTTGAGCAAGAACTGCTGAACGGGTTTTAATGAAAATGCACGGTTCCCGGTGCAGGATTTACAGATCTTCTTTTAGATCTAGTGAAGATGCGTGTAACTTAATACACCTTCGTCCTTATGAATCTGGTACGGAAATATTGCATGGAAAATATGTTTAAAACAAAACTAGAATTTTGTTCCTTGGTAGGATTCGAACCCACCACAGCTGGCTTACAATAATTATTGTGAAACGTGGTAACGTTTCTTAACTTCTTAATAATTATTTAATTAAGTTCTTCTCGCCGGGTCAATTCCCGAACCTGTTGTAGGCTTCTAGTATCCCCAATTCCGTGAGTGTTATTTTATAACATATGTGGAAATCATTTTTTATTTTGTTTTTTTTAAAAACTCGATGAAATATTCTGGATACACATGAGAATTCAGATTTATGGCCCGTTTCAATAACCTATCTACCAATAACTATTTGTTAGAAACGTCACATTTGTATCGCAAAAACCGGCAAATGATTGAAACCGGCCGTTAATCAAGAATTTCCTTGTGATATTAAATAATATTACAAACAGAGCAATTAAATATAAGAGTAAATACATAAATATGACTAGTTACAAAAAAAAATTACAAACTAAAAAAAACTAAAAAGGAAAACCCCAGAGCCGGCCACCACCTATCTGGCTCAAGGAGTTAGCATTGCCATTCAGCGAGGAAACTCTTTAAACCTAACCTTTTGGGTCGTCGTTAGTTATTGGGAGATATGTTATTGAAACCCGCCATAAGACCTTGCGTAGAACTAAAAAAAAAATTATGTTTTTTAATTTATGTTATCAAATTTCATTTTTTAAAGCTGATGCCCGCAACTTCGTCTGTGTGGAACTATGAATGGAAACGGAACCCTATATTTTTAACGGAATCCTACGATAAAAGTAGCCTAATGTACTCCTTATAACATCAGCTATCTGCCAGTGAATGTCCGGTCGTAGTCAGTCCGTCCGTTTCAGAGATTAGCCGGAACAAACAGACACTCCAAATATTTTTATATTAGATACGACTTTTGCAACTAACAGCTACCGCTAACATATTATAAATTGTAATACAAATAAAAGTTATCTACGCCATAACTATATTTAACTAAAATGTTATAATATGTATGTTGTAAGGGTAACGACAGAGAAAAGGATATAACACAAGCTTCAAATCTGTCTCTTATCAAGCCATTTGTATCAAAACGCTTATGAGTGAGCTTCGTGTATCATAATGAAAGTGATAACCTTCTTTGCTTCTCACTTTCATATAATTCATCGTTGAAGGTTCTTATTCTCTTTTTTCTACTTTAGTTAGAAGTCTAAAAGTTGATTCATTTTCTAGGTAATTTCTAGATATTTATACTTTCAATGTTCAATTTGGAATTTATAAACAGTAGTTCTTGTAATGTGCTTATGTGAATTTTGTATTAATTTTATACGTGTATTTAATTTTAGAAAACTTACCCTAAATGGAGAACGTCCGCTGGTTTTTCATAATTATACTAAAAATATACTTAAAAATGGACGTCCGTCCTCGGCCAGCGGCGAGGAGAGACTGGAGTGAGTTGAAAGTCAAAATTCGCCTTTGCACAGGAACCAGCGCTGTTGACCTCTGATGGCCGCCCTTTGACGAGGCGGCGCATGGATGGGGGAGGGCTTTTAAGCTGGTTATCAAGCAGCTTTTACTGCGACTGAAACTAGAACCTCAATCCGTACTAATAGAGCTTGCAATGTATTGCCAGCTCAATTGGCACTGAAATTTAAAGCCTCCGTTTAATTAAAAGTTCTATTACCGCACAAGAAGAGTGATTATCGCTTGAAGTGGTAGTTGAAATCTACAGGTCTTCGTTGAGTTCCCGCTGAAAGTGCGGCGGCGCGCGACCGCGAGAGGGTCGCATCTGAAAACGCGGCGCTACGCCCTAGACGCACTACAACGTGTTGATTCTATGTTTTTATTTGTAGTAATAAGTTAAACTTTTGTTAAGTTATGTACAATTTTTAAATCCATTAACTCTAATTTATGGATTTAAAAATTAAGAAGGCATTAGAGAAAATTAGGCTAAGAATAAATTTGATAACATTATTCATCAGATTCGCTTGTTTCACATCTACTCACACACTTTTTAAATTTTATTTTACTTATTTATAACTTTATGACAAGAAAGAGACAAATATAAACATAAAAAACCTAGATACGTACTACGATTCCCTAACCCCGTACAATTATAATTTATTTTCCGAATGATGGGAAACTCAGATACGTCATCATTCATTTATTTCATCGGAGAGGTCCTTAATTTCTATCTCCTTCCCTCTCGCACTCATTTTATTGTGCAGCTATCTCACTCCGCCATAAGAACTCGGCTTTTATGTCGGCGTACAATGATTTCTCCAGGGTTCGCTTAAGAGATTAAGGTTTTTTGTAATAAGCCTCATTTATGACATCCTCCGTCGCCCACATAAACCTGTGCGAATACTGTGAGATGTTCGGCCGGACTTTAAAACTATATTGTAGTAATTATTTCAGAATTTAGCTTTTTACGGACATAAAGCTACGTTCCAAGATATAGGTGAATACAGTAAAAATATGTTCATTTTCTTATGGAATAGACAGACAATGTTTGAAAAACGATGATTGCCGAAAGACATTAGCGCTCGTCACACGTACTGTACGTACGACAAAATAGCACGCGTCGTTCCAACCCGCGCTCCAAATCGAACTTGTAAATGCGGCGGAGCCGACAGTCCGATCTGGCATGTCGATGACAGCGCTGTTTCCACATTTTGAACCGCGCGCCATGACGTATTTTGGACGTATTATGTAATACACTGACAGTCCAAACTGTGACGCATTTCAATCGTAGTTAGTACGACAATTCGATCCACCATCCAGACCGCACAGACCCTTTCGCGGCTTGGAAGGCAATCCTACCCTCGGTCCGAACTTTAAGTGTACACGGCGCTAACGTTACGGATGACTTACGCTAGCCCTAGCTTAAAGTAAAGTAACTACAAAGTGCAGTAGCTGGATGTTAATGGAGGAGTTACAAGTGTAACTCCTCTGGTGTTGCGAGTGTCCATGGGCGGCGGTAATCGCTTACCATCAGGTGATCCGTCTGCTCGTTTCCTGGTCCATTTCACAAAAAAATGTCGGCGACTTACTAACTGTAACTACTACAAACTCGTAGCATACTCGTATATGCTACAAATACTTGCTACGAAGTCGTAGTACCCTTGGTTTAAGAGTTTAAGCTGTAAGGTCAAAGAAATATACGCTCGGAAAACATAACTCTCTCTTCAGCAGTTGGGTGAAAAGTCATAGTGGAATGTGCAACCTATATCAGTGACTCTTCATTTTTTTAGGAGTCACAAATGATTTTCAGACTTAAAGGTTTTATACAATGTCTTTTTGTCGATTCTCCTAATATTACGCGGAATCTATATATAAAATCTTTACGTCCGCCCGTCACAGCCAGTGACAATAGGTAACAATAAAATAGTAAAAAAAAATAGATAATAATAATAATAAATAATAATAGTAAAAAATAGTAACAATAAAACAATCCTTACTAATATTATAAATGTGAAAGCGTGGATGTTTGTTACGCTTTCACGCAAAAACTACTGAACGGATTTCAATGAAATTCGGTATAGTAGTAGTTTAGACTCTGGATTAAAACATAGGCTACTTTTTATCCCGAAAAATTTGTGTTCCCGAGGGATACTATACTTACGCGGGCGGCCCTAGCAACAGCTAGTAAACAATAAAATAGTAACAATCACAGACAATAGGTCAAGCACAAAAGCACATTATGACCCTTCACAATACACCGCTGGTATTAAATTCTGAAATTGCTCGTTACTATATGAACTAAAGCTCACGGAATAAAGAAAACAGAAACAATGTGTGCTTAACGCTTTTACAATATCATACATGCATGACATGTATTAAAAAAAAAGTGTGCGTCTCAGGACGACCGACAGAAGAAGGTTGAACTGTTTAATATTGAAATTGTACATCTTGTGAAAAGCTTAGGTTATTACTTAAATTGTATGTATATTAATATGACAATGTAAGGAAAGGTTATTTATTAGTAAAATCTTCTTAATTCTGTGGAAATTACGAGTCTAGAAGCTGCATGGTACTTACTGAGTGAGCCAGTGTCAAAGTTCTATAAAAGTTGTCTATATAGCGCACTACTATAACTCTAAGCAATGCTTGGTCTCCCAGGTACTATGGTATAATATTTTTAAAAGCGGTATTACTATAGTAATAGTACCTGGTACCTGGAGAAAAAAATAAAAATTATAAAAGAAAAAGAAATAAAAAGAATAAAAATATTTTGTCTAACCGAGACCAATTATTGGTAAAAAATCCAAGTGCCTACGTAACTACGTTCCGCGTATCTGACATTGGTATTCGAAATTACTCGTATCTTATTTGGCGCCGTAACGCGTTACGTAACGATGCGGTTTACCCTCCCATAAGAAGTTATCACTTCAAAATGTAGTTGATAAGAGCGAAACTACAAGTATAACCACAGTGTAAAATAAAAACGAGATTTCCTGAAAGTAATGAAAACTTTTTCAATGAGTAACGAAATTTTTGCTTTTATGCCTCTACTCTGTCTTTTTTTACATTTTAGGTACATCTAGTTTTAATTCGTCATCGTAAACCTATGTAGTAATAAAAAATATATATACTAGGCGCTTATAGTTGCGGCTAGTTGACGGCTAGGTGCTATAGTTAACCAGAAGTCTGTGATTTGCGCGGGACATTACATTTACTTATACGGCTACTTGTTTCTAGTCGGTAGCCAGCTAATATCATGGTTAGCCAGGTGACTAAAATTTTCGCGGGAACTCGTGATATCACACATAGTTATATAGGCTAGTCAGTGGCTTGCTAATAGCGTAGTGAGTCTGAGGGCTATAATTTGTGATGGTGACGTCACGGATTAGCGAGAGTGGAAGACGCTGTTCCGCGCCGCTTCAGAGAACTGGCTGTGGAGTCGCTGTTACTACCATTTTTATTTGCTTTTCAAAATACTGTGCTAAACTTTCTATTCTTAAGGTAATAGTAAGAACTAATAGGTAATATATTTCGCTGTTTTAAGTCAAACCACATTACGTGTGGCGTACTGCTGTCTACAGATTCTACCTTCCCATGCTACTAATAACATAAATGTATGTATGTTGTATATTATGTAATTTATACCCGCCAAATATTATTCGAATCTATTGAGCCGTTATAGCATGAGTGAGCGATCAAACACTATTAATAATACTATCTGTTTATCTGTTTATTATATTATCTGTTATTATCTGTTATTATCAGTATATTATCTGTTTCTTGGGATATTCAATGTACTGAGCGAAGCGTTTAACCAAAACAGCCTTGTTTAAAACGCTTTACAACTTTTTAAGACGGTCGACTCAGTGTATTTCTAAAACAATTTTCCGGACCCTATGGGCCGGTTTAAGAGCTAGAAAGAGAGAGCGAGGTCAACCACAAGAGTGAGAAGGACAAAACATTTTATCACAGATTAAAGAGAAATTTGATATAGATCTTTAGACAGATTAGGAACATCTAAAAACACTTAGCAAGTCCAATACAGAAATAATTCTGGTAGGTCAGTTGTGGCGAGATTACATTTTATATTGCAAAGCAAGAAACAATTCAGATCCTAGCATGTAGCTAACGCAAAGGACATGTTACTGCTTCAGCAAGGGGATTTCAAGTGTGTTCCAAGTGTTTACGCGAACTGTTTTGTCTCAGCGAGCTTTAATATTAATAAAATATTTACACCACGGATACGCTAATCTATGTTGCTGTCTTTGTCCGATACGTTGGAAAAGTCACTTAACAGATAAAGACTGCAACATGGATTATCGTATCCGTGATGTAAATATTTTTATTAATAAGTAAACATTATTGTATTTTAATATGAATAACCTAACCAAGAGCATGTCAGGACATGTCTAATGATGGTTCCGTAGAGCCTAGGACAAATTCAACACGAAATAGGTTTTTAAAATTACTTGAAAAGTTCAAATAATTGTAAAGAGTTTTTAGAATGATCTATTAGGGGGGATCAACTTTTAAATTACTTTTGAGGGCGCTCTTTGCGCTAAAACGGCGCAACGACTTTGTAAATAACTTTTCATTCCCATTTCACATGTATGGGTAGCCATCCCTAATATATAAAAATATTTTTATTTTATAACATACTAGAGATACCCGCCAAAACCGAGATTTATATCACAATCAACTATATCAAATTTCAGAAGCTAATAAATCCATTTATATTCATATTTATGAATATAAATGATTTTTTTAGCTTCTGTAACAGTTTACAGAAGCTAGAAAAGCGGACAGACAGACAGATAGACAGATAGACGGACAGAACGAAAGAGTACGTTTTTAGCCTTCCGTTGCCTAACAAAGCATTTTTAGATACAGGTTATGAAGAATTTTTAAATTACTGCAACAACAACAAAAATCTCTTGCATTGAACGTAAACATTTAAAAACTACGTGTGAAGATGATGACATATTTAAAATATTCGTAAAATTTGTGCTTCTAAATCTGATATTTCCCAGGCGACATTTGTAAAAGTCACCATTGTAAGAGCCGGCTATTACCCGCAGTAATGGGAGACAATCTCCCTGAGCAGATTGAAAGGCATGAATATTTTGAAAGATATTACAGAACCAGGCTGTTCCGAACAGATAATTTTTCTATAAACAAAAAAAGATCTGAAATAAAGATCTCATATCCGCGAGTTAAGTTCTAAAATAAAAAACAATAATATATAGCAAAGGACGAGTCTATTTGTCACATTAGTATAGGTTTACGATAATTAACAGTCTCCGTGGTCTAGTAGTTAGAGCTTGGCTCTCGACTCGAAGGTCGTGGGTTCGATTCCCGCATTGGAACATCAAAAAATGTTGTTCCCAAGTTTGGTTAGGACAATGCAGGCTGATCATCTGATTGTCTCACAAGAAAGATGATCCATGCGTCGGATGGGCATTTAAAAAGTCGGACCTGCGCCTGATCTCTCGCCAGTCGTGTCGGTCATCCGTCCCACTGGGTTATGAGAGTAAACGAAGAGAGAGTGCTCTTGTGTATTGCGCAACACACTTGGGCACTATAACATTACTCCTGCGTAACTCAATGAAACCGGCCACCGTCACCGAAATCGGTGTGGGGACTTACAGGTTTACAATTACGGGATTTACTATGGAGATTTGCCACATACATACATACACACACTCATACGCTACAGAGCAAATCTATAGCCTTCTTCTTCACCTCGTACCAAATGAAAAAAAATTTAAACGACAGCACACAGTAACTGTGAGTGGTGAGAATGTGTGGCAGTACTAGAATGTGCGCGTCATAACATTTGGTCAGACCACCGAGATCGATAGAACTGGCATTGGTGGAGCGAATTGCCCTCATCAGAGCTCAGGCACGTCTGACTTGCTCGCTACAACTTTTGCACCGACTTACAAAATCACTTCAGTAGACATACCTAGTATAAGACTCTTTGATGCAAAACCCAGTAATATAAACAAAGATACCCCATGTTCCCCATATTCCATATTGTAACAATAGACATTAACCAATGAATCATCATCGTCAGTTCCATATCGTGGCGACGTCTTACATGCCAACGGGCAGTTGACTCGCATGATAATAATCATCTATGTATAAAATTCTCGTGACACAATGTTTGTCACAGAACTACTCCGAAACGGCTCGACAGATTTTTATGAAAATTTTCGGGTGTATCCGGTAGGTATAAAGAACAGCTTGCAAACTATTTTTCATATCCCCAAGAGATAAGGGTGGTCTACTTCCAAAACATTATTTTTTCTAATCATCTAATAAATAATCGTTGACCATTTCAATTTTTTATGGAAACCACTTTCATAATGGTATAATTACTACTCGCCACGAACAGCTACGACAGCTCTACGCCGACCGCCACGAGCGTGTCGACAACCGCTACGCCACCCTCTACGAGCGTGTAAACACCTCTACGCCAGTTGCTACGTGCGTATAGACGCCGCTACGCCTCAGCTACGAGCGTGTGAACACCGCTACGCCGCTCGCTACGAGCGTGTCAACACCGCTACACCGCCCAGCTACGCCGCTCTGCATCCACGCTAATCCCTATTGTTTATGTATAAAACTCTTTCCATTGTTTTTTTAAATTCAAATTTATTTAACTGAACATCAAAATAGGAAAAAAAAATTAGCGCCTAAAATAATTAGCTTAGAAAGAAATATAAAAAAAACTTTGAGCGCTCGTTAGTAACCTAACGTAAAAAAATATCATAACTTTAAAAGTTATAGACCAATAAAAAGGACGGTATGCAGAATCGAGATACTGTGCGCCAGCCAGACTCCTAGACCAGCTTAGGATATTTTCAGTACCACATAATAATATTGTGATGCTAACACTACTGTAATGTAATATATATTAATAAACTGCGAACAAAGCCGTCGTTCAGCGCATAATTTACTTTCCGGCCCTGTTAGCGGAACGTTTCAACCCTAGCGTTTAAATCGTCAAGCGAAAATCAATCTTACTCTGTATCAGTACAGTCCAAAATACCGTGCACGCCTTCGAGAACTTAATTGTGAAAGAACAAAAAAGTTCAAAGTAAATTATAATGAGTCGTATTTTTACCGAATAGAGTTCATATTTGCATGCCAAGTGCGCCGACGTGCTTGTGAGTGTAGAGTGACCATGTGCGGTTAGGACACGGAACGTACGAGTTCTATTTTTAAAACTTAATCTCAAAAAGTTTATTCTTTTGTTGAACTTTTCAGAAAGGTTTGCTGGATCTGTAACATTAATTACACTTGGATATAATAAACTGTCGTGTAAAAGTTATTCATCAACCGTAACGTCTAGACATAGAGGTTCTGAACTGGTCGTATGAATTGTAATAAAGTTACGGCCGAGCTAAAGAAACAAGTGTTTTATAAAATTACTGCCTATCTACAGACTTTCCAGGTTCTACCACGAACAGTATATTGAAAACAGCTTTAGAGCTTGGCTCTCCACTCGAAGGTCGTGGGTTAGATTCCCGCATTGGAACAACAAATGTTTTCCAAGTTTGGTTAGGACAATGCAGGCTGATAACCTGATTGTCTGACAAGAAAGATGATCTATGCGTCGGATGGGCTTGTAAAAAGTCGGTCCTGCGCCTACTCTCTCGCCAGTCGTGTCGGTACGGACGTACCCACTCCCAGTGGGTTTCGAGAGTAAAAGAAGAGAGAGTGCTCGTGTGTACTGCGCACACACTTGGGCTCGGTGCAATCGGCTCGGCGTGAAATCGGTGTGGGGAGCTATTATTATTATATTGAAATAATATACTGGGTTGCGGTTACCCATCGCCAATTGTAATATTAAAAAAGTTACAAGTGCGTAGGCTTCCCTCGTGGTCTTTTACATTCTTGTTTTCTGTGTGGCCTTGATTTAAGACAGCCCTTTTAGCCAAGATGCCATCGATAATAACGATGACGAAGTTAGGTATCAAAAATGTATAGTATTGACGTATCGCGTACTAAGTCACTTAACGACCGTTATGTCAATCCCATATATTTTCAAATTCGAAGTTGTCATTGTAATTAACGATGGTATGTTGGCTATAAGCCCTCTGTACCCTGTTCCGTCTGTATGTCCAGTCCTGTCTGTCCAGTCCTGAAAGCGCGTGTGGCCACACCGCTATCGGCACGCGGGCCGCGTCGGTATTCAATAAGCACGTATTGACATACCGAACTACCCTCGCGCCGGCATTCATCGTCATATTCCGTGCGCTGGGTTCAATAGTGCCGTGGTGGGGTTCCGTAAAGCGGGATTAACATGGGATTTTCGCCGCACGATTTCCGCTGTATTCGGCGAAATGACAATGTTGCTAGGCAATTTTGCCAACAAAAATGGTGAGTCGTCAGACGATCTGTCAAGCGACTTTCCGCCTGGTGGAAATAGACCCATGTTAATCCCCCACGGAGATAAAATAGTTGACATATGAAAATATTATAATAAGTCTTTACCTATGAAATTGCCGTTCTGCAGTACTGGCCATTTCAAATCAAAATAATTTCTGTTTGGCAAAGAATTCTAATTTAAAATTAATTT
The DNA here is from genome assembly GCA_037179445.1 of Phengaris alcon alcon. Classification (NCBI taxonomy): domain Eukaryota; kingdom Metazoa; phylum Arthropoda; class Insecta; order Lepidoptera; family Lycaenidae; genus Phengaris; species Phengaris alcon. Next base: position 1,247,460 of record JAYRCH010000062.1, read on the forward strand.
TATTTAAAAAAGATGGAATTCTTTGTCCAAAAGTAGTAATTTATTATTGATTAGTGTTACATTTTCATCGCATTTCAATCTTTTTCGTCATCATGGATACGTTGAAAATTCGAGTAATATGAGTACCGTCGTGGCAGCAACGCGGCACAAGCGGCACGCAACATCAACGACGTTTACGGAGCTAACACTACAAACCAACGCACCACCTGTTATTGGTTTGCTCGCTTCCGTTCTGGAAATTTCAACCTGAAAAATGAACCTCGCGGTCGTCCGAAGACTTTGGTCAACAATGACGGGTTAAAGGCGATTGTGGAAGCTGATGATACACAATCGTAAGGCTGAATTAGCAGCAGCTGTCGACGTTAGCGTCAAAACAATATTGGTCCATTTACGTCAAATTGGCAAGGTAAAAAAGCTTGACAAATGGGTGCCCCACGAACTCAATGATCGCCAGCGCGAAGTACGCGTCGAGACGTGCCTTGCACTGCTCAACAGACACACAAATGAAGGAATTTTGAACCGCATTTTTGTTTGATAACCGTAAGCGCTCAGCAAGTTGGTTGGATCCTGGTTCAGCACCTAAACAATGCCCTAAACGAAAACTTACCCCTAGAAAAGTGATGGTCACTGTTTGGTGGTCTAGCGCCGGTGTGATTCATCACAGCTTCTTACCAAACGGGGTGAGCATTACTGCAGATGTGTACTGTGAAGAACTGAACACAATGATGGAGAAGCTGGCACATCTCCAACCAGCATTGGTCAATCGCTCGTCTCCGCTGCTCCTGCACGACAACGCGCGACCTCATACTGCACAGCAGACGGTCTCCAAGTTGCAAGAACTGGGGTTGGAAGCTCTGCGTCATCCGCCCTACTCACCAGACCTTGCGCCTACAGACTACTACTTTTTCCAGAATTTGGATAACTTCTTGGCGGGAAAAAAATGCCTTTGAAGAATTTGTTGCCTCCCGTCCAGCTGATTTCTTTAAGAAGGGCATCAATAAACTGCCACTGCGTTGGCAAAGATGCATTGATTGCACGGGTGATTACTTTGATAAATACAAAGAAAAAATACATGAAAAAAATTCGTTTAAATTTTTTCATGCAAAACGGCAATTTCATAGGTAAAGACATCTTAATATTAGTATTAAGATGTACCTCAGCCTTCCAACAACGCTCGTTGTAGTAGCGGGGGTTTATTTTAGCCATTTTTTATCATACAGCCACTTATCAGTTCTCGAAAATCAACGGCCGAGAACAAGCACTAATTTTGCGGGAGTTCATGAGCTGCTATGCTTGCAATCAAACGATCAGTCTGGACGCTTGCCTTAGCCTTGGACCTACTATATAAATTTATAAATGCATTTTAAGACTTTCACAGAGTAAGGACGTGCGTAGAGACAGTTATTTACCCGTAGGGCGGAGGGGCCAAACTGGCAAAATACCACGGCGAGGTAAGGACAGGAATTTCAACCATTTGGGTACTTACCGTTTGCTCAAAACCTCCCAAAGCTTCGCATGCTTCAGCTTTACGTAAATTTTCTTGTCCAGAAAATCTGTGTGGAGAGTTGCCCACTTGTTTATAAAGCTTAAACTTTAAACATTATAAGGAAAGTACAACATAAAAATAAAGAAAATACTATAAAAAAAACATTGAAATATACATAATATGTAAGTAACGGATACTCATTTTATGCATCACAATAACTTGCAAAGTTTTTGCAAGTTATTGCAATAACTTTGCAAGTTTAATTTAAAAAGAAAAAGCCTGCAAACACATCGAGAACATCTCGGCGTGGTGGGGGCGGGGGGGGGGGGGGGGGGAGTGAGGCGGGGGTGACCCTCAGATGAGCGCGATAATTGACTTACTGGACGGGGGGGAGAGCAGCGAGTAGAGAGGTCGCATTGAACGTGCCGTATGGATCAATGAAACGTAATAGCTCATTCGAGTTACACTTCAATTGGCGTCAATTTTCAATTCAGCGTCATTGATCAATTCTGATATTTGCACTAATAACTCACTTAAAACTTATAGTCTAATCGACAAAATTATTTTCGTGCCAAATAGACATACTGGACCTACACCTATGCAACTTGCAATTATTTATGTGCTAATATGTACTTCTAGCTTCATTTTCTAGACGTGATTCCGAATCCAACGAGGTATCCCACATAGTTGTACAAACAGTATCTCTTTTTCTTGTAAAATCAGTATGTCGATTAGACTTTTAACGATAGATTAGCCATGATATACTAACAGACTTTTACAAGAGATTGTAGAGAAATATAGACCGAAAAAAATATCCACATACTTTCATATTTAAAGATATATTTGGTTCGCTAATACTTATCCATAATCTCAATTGCATTTTCACATCTCGTTGTGTAGGTATTTTTATTTATTTGTGTTAGTTCTATGAGAAATCGTAAACCAACCCAACTACTAGTATGAGGTACACTTATATAAATTTTTAACTTTTAAAAATTTTGTAAAAAAGGTAAGGCAGTAATGCCTTACCTTTTTTACAAAATTCAATCAAAATATATAGCAAGCCTAGTCCTTACTAATATATCATGTCAGGTTAGGTCATGAATTATTACTATAGGTAGCCTAATATAATATATATATATATATCACTTCTGTTCGTTAATCTATGCTTAAAAAGATCGGGGTTAGAGGGTATGGAATATAGATAATAGAAATGCCTCCTACAGCCTCGGCTCACACCACGCACTGTCCTTCTCTACGAGTCAATTAAAAAAGTAGAGAAAATATATTTATCAGTAATATCACTAAGTAATATACCAGCATATTACTTAGTGATATTACTAAGTAATATGCTGTATTACTTAGTGATATTACTAAGTAATATGCTGTAGTAATATATATATATATATATAAGCAATCATCTTTTCAGCGTTTTAAAAGTAAAATGATGATGAAAAATTTCGTAAAAGTAATATTTTCATTACCAACATAACTACATACATTACAATAGATGACATAGAGAAATGAGTAATATAACGTAACATACAACACTTGCGTGGCTAAAATGCGACACAAAACACAAGTTACAAAGTGGAACAATAGCAGTAAGTAGCATTAACTTTTAACCGACTTCCAAAAAAGAAGGCGTTCGTTCGGCTGTATGTATTTTTTTTTGTATGTTCAACGATAACTCCGCCGTCTGTTGACCGATTTTCAAAATTCTTTTTTTGATGTAAAAGGTATAATCCGAAGTTGGTTCCGTTTTCACAAAAGTGGTTACCTGATGATGGGATCCAGCATCCAAAAGTACTGAACAGAACTCCTAGCTCCTTATAGATATATGTTTGGGGATTTCAGTGTTATTTAAGGAACTTCAAGCATAAGCCTTGTCTTAACTATGTCAATTAAAGTAATCATCATCATCACCACCATCATCATCATATTAGGTCCTTACATATGAAATTGGCGTTTTGTCGTTTCTTTGGTTAGAAATTTCAAATTTATACCGCTATTTACGCATGCATTTGTGTTTCGAAAACCATAATTTATTTGTTTTTTCCTGTTTTGCTTTTTTCTTTGCGTCAATTTGTTTACAAAATGGAAAACATGAAATATCGTATTATTTTTGAGTACGAGTTTCACCGTGGCACCAGTGCTGCAGAAACGGCTCGAAGGATTAATTGATGTGTATGGCGGCGGTGTCGCAAAAGAAAACACAGTGCGTTTTTGGTTCCAACTTTTTAGATCTGGAAGTTTCGAACTGCAGAACAAGCCCAGTGGACGGCCGGAGACCAAAGTAGATAATGAAGAACTGAAGGTTATTGTGGAAGCTGATCCATCGCAAACCACGTCCGACGTTAGCTGCAAGCTGCAGTGTTAGTGATAAAACTTTTTTAATCCACTTGAAGCAAATTGGGAAGGTGAAAAAGCTTGAAAGGTGGGTACCTCTGAATTGAGCAGTGCAGTGCAGCAAACCGACAAACGCGCGTCGACTGCTGCGTTACATTACTCAACCGGCACAATAATGAAGGGATTTTAAATCGAATCATTACCTGTGATGAAAAGTGGATCATGTACAATAATCGGAAATGCTCATCGCAATGGCTGAACCCCGACGAACCAGCCAAAGCCTGCCCCAAGCGAAAATTGACTCAAAAAAAGTTTATTGTGAGCGTTTGGTGGACTAGTGCCGGTGTCGTTCACTACAGCTTTCTTAAATCTAGCCAGACAATTACGGTAGATGTCTATTGCCAGCAACTGCAAATCATGATAGAAAAGCTAGCTGCTAAACAACCGAGGTTGGTCATTCATTTGACGATCTCTGTGGCTCAGTGGTTAACCGGGGGTCGCGGTTTCGAATACCGCCAAAGCAGCAAAAAGTTTTTCTGTGTTCCTGGGTCATGGATGTGTATTAAATATGTGTATAATATAATAAAAATCTTAAGTATATGTATAGTATAAAAGTATTAAATATACTTCCCGTTTTCTGTTACCTGTAACACAAGTTCTTCGGATACTTAGCACGGGGCCAGATTGACGTCGTGTGAAGTGTCCATATATATTTATTATTTATTTATTATTATTTATTCGCTCTAGGCCTGCTCTGCTGCTTCAGGACAACGCTAGACCACACAGTGTACAACAGACGGCTACAAAATTAGAGGAGCTTCAATTGGAATGTCTAAAACATCCACCGTACTTCCCGGACCTTACTCCAACAGATTACCATTTTTTTCGAAATTTGGTTAACTTCTTGCAAGTGTCTTTAAAGATTTTATTGATTTTATTATTTTATTTGATTGAATTTGATATTATTATTTTTATAGTAAACTAGCTATCCAGGCGCACACGTTTTTCTGTCTTAACAGCAATAAATAAGTAACTACACCAACATCAACCCTTACAACTACACCTACAACCTACACCTAAATCTGCACCTACCAACCTACCGGGACCGGCCAATTTTTGTGAAATAAACCATACAGACAAAGTGAACATATCCGACAGTCATGTCACAAATTGAACGTAATGGTTATTTAGTATGGGAAAATTTTGTTGACGTTTTTAGTATTTTCCTCGCCCTGTTTTCTATATTTCTCGCCTTTCAAACCTTCCCTGAACTTTCACAATCATTTCAAGACCAAAATCAACCAAAGAGTTAGGTCCAGCCGTTCTCAAGTTAGTCACGGCGCATGTGAGCCCAGCGGTAAGCTCAACAGGCGAACGATGACGTCACAGCCAAGGCTTTGAAAGTGGAAATTCCGTTCCGCGCCGCGTTCCGGCCCGTTAATATCGTTTTATACATCTACCCACGGTCCGCACGTGCAGCTAAATATGTCTGATGATTAATACTGTGCCTCGTCATCAACCACCACTTAGACATAGTACATCACAAATGGTGTAAGAAGGAAAGACAAGATGTAGGAAAACTTTCTACATGTTTATAGATAAATAATTCAAAAATGTTAACACTGATGTAGGTACCTAACTAAAACTTACATAAATATAACCACCACGAGAGTCACTAATGCGTTGCAGATGTTTTAAAACTCTATTTTATGGAATTGAATACAATTGAAATCTACATAATTTTATGTTCTCTACATTTATGTAACCGTTAAAAAATTTGTAAATGAAATGTATAAATAGTAAAAAGGATTATGTACTTAATACAATGTGGTACCACGCCTAAATTTATCAGTGGTAATCAATAATTATCAGCACTATCGCGGCGCTTCTGATAGTACCTATTGTATCGAGGTTTTAGTGCGTTTAGAGAGCGCCGTGTGCGGGTGAAAAACTGTGTGTTACTCATAAATAGTTTCTGTTTTGATTAATTATTATTATAGTTATGTGACTTCATTGTGGATTCTGAAGCGAAGTAGCTGTAATTTGGGACGTCGCTCTTTTACAATAGGTCTGTAGAAGCTACATTGGTACGGTATTAATATTATTCAATAAATATTATAAACTACCTAACAGAATACCATGTGTCGGACACGTTGCTCTGACTAAACTATGAATAAATAAGTAACTACACCTACAACCTACATCTAGAACTACCCACTGGAGCCGGCCGATTTTTTTAAAATAAACCCAACGTGTAAACGGAACGTGCCAGTAAGTATTCGACAGTGAAGTGATATAACTTGGTATAACTTGGTACGGGAAAATTCAATTGTCATTTTTAGTGTTTTTCCCGCAATTTTTCAAATATTTCTCATCGTTTAAACCTTCCCTGAACTTCCATAAACATTTCAAGATCAAAATTAGCCAAATCGGTCCAGCCGTTCTCGAGTTTTTGAGAGACATAGGAATTACAATCCATTTTTATATTTAAATAAGAGAAGACGATTGTTACGATCATTGGCTTTGGTAAATTTGCTAGAATTTGTACCGCAACCTAATAACATTATAATGATTCGGTCGCCGGTAGTATGCCGGTAGACGAGCATAAATAATCATATGTAAAATAACGAAAAATGAAGCACCTGCATGACCTATATTTCGATGAACCGTTTTATTACTCTATAAACAACTATAACTTAAATGGCACAGATTAAAAACTATATTTTAATTGTAGTACGTAACAATGACTAATCTAGATCTAGAATTATGCGCCTAATACGTTACAGATATGATTGTTTATCTGCTGGCGATAAATAAATGAATGACTTCGGCCACAGTTGACTCCTTAAGTTCTTTGTAATGTAAGTAAGTTTCATTTTTCAACTACATTTCAATTACAAAAAAGTATTTCAATGACCAAGAAACAGGCCTTTTATAAAATACAACATGGAAAGAAAGCATAATTAATGTCCTAATAATAATATCAATTAGATAAAATAATTATTGTTATTGAGTGAAGTCATCAAATATATGATTGGTGGTTAATTATTGGAATAAAACATTTCAACAAAATTGATAACATACAACAAATAATGTTGATTTTGTATCATTTCAGTTCAAAAATGGCAGACTCCATCAACGAAACTAATGGAATAGCATCTGCGGTACCAGGCGAACAGAAAATAAGAGAGGCTGATGCACAGACAGAAAACAATGTAGTTGCAACTAAGGATGACTTCACTCTGTCACCAGTGATAACCGTCACCAAGAAGGAGGCGTCGTTCTCCAAGGGTGACCTGAAGCTGCAGAAGGTGACAGTGACCGAGGACATTTCGGTAAGGTTCCAGCACTTTCAACACTTCCAGCACCAGCACACAAAAACAAACCACACCCGGGAAAACGGTCTTCACGCAAATACAGACCCTAGAGTATAAGTATTAGGAATGAGAGAAGCGGTAATAAACAATGTTTTAACATTTACTGCTTGTTTAAAATAAAAAATTAAATACATATTGACTTTTTTATTTTGTCATACTTTTTTATCCTTACTATTTTTTTATTCTCATTAAGTGTCAATATCAAATTATAGTTTACCTTGGTAGGTATTTAAACCATCTTGGCGAGAGATGGCGCTACAAACAACAGCCGCAGTATGCAAAGTTGCATATTAAATCAAACAATTTTCAGGAACTTTTATATTCCAAAAACTCAAAATCTAACTTGTAAATAAAATACTACTAATTATAAATATCATAAATTAAAATATGCATAACATAATAAGTATTATGCAACTAGCTTTTGCCAGCGGCACCCCACGCGTAATTACAGTATCGCAAGGGAACAAGGAACTTTTTCAGGATAAAAAGTATTCCCCGTAGTCTACTCTATATCTGTGCCAAATTTCATCAAAATCTGCCTAGCTTTTCAATGCAAACAAACAAATCTTTATTATTAGTATTAATTATATTTTATTAAAATTAGTAACGCAATCTATAGACAGATTCTCAATTATTATTCATTAATGGTTTCTTATAGTCTCCGTAGTAATGTATTTTTAGTTTTGAGTTTCCTAGCATTCAATAATCTTGCATGATATTTTAAGGATGATGCCTCGATGGCCGAAGATGTAAATGCAAAAAGTATGGATACTATACATTCAGAACATCCCAAAACAACAGGTGCAACAGATGCAGTCAATATAATCAACAGTGAAACTGGTGGGTATTTACTGTGCTTAGATAAAGTTTAAATAGACGCAGCTTTCGAAACTATCATTGTCTAGGCGATATTTATAAATTAAATATTCACATAGTTACATAGTCACGTCTAATTAAACATAATAAATAAGACCAATTTCCCTGTGCTCTACCTACGATTTGTTTTTGTTTTAGGAGAGGAAGTTAAAAAAGTTTCCAAAATACCAAGAATAAGATTTAGAGCAGCAGTCAATAAAATAAGAAGAGAACAGAAAAGTGATGACAATGTTCAAAGAAAAGAGGTGAGGTAACTGTTGTGAACGTATTTTAACTTCAGAAGTACATTTAGTTTCAATTATTCGAATGTGAAATAAAAAATAAAACCAAAATTATTTAATTGAAAGCATCATTTCACAGAAAATATAAATTATATATTTCAGATGGTTACAAGCGTAAATAGAAGGTCGTCTATACCAAGGCTTAAAGGAAACAAAACTCCGCCACCAAAAGAAGAGACCGAAAAGAAAAGGAAAAGTATAAATTTCGACGATTTAATTTCTAATGTCACAGAAGCAGATTTTGATAAAATTTATGAAGAAATAGTTGAAAAACCCGATGTACAGGCTGAGTGTGAAAGTACACTTGAAAATAAAGACCCCACAACAGTAGAAACAAAATTTGACGAGATAATTCTCGCTTACGATGCTAATAAAATAGAGCCACTTAAAATAGTCAAATCAAGAAGTAAGATACCGTTATTAAAACGCAGAAGCGAACACGACATTGAAGTTAAAGATGTTAGAAAAGAATTACAAAGAAAAGGTAGCTTGGGAAGAATTCCCAAGCTACCTACTCTTTCCAATAACGATTCAGGAACTGGTAACAATAATAATGTAACACATCCTATAGTAACAGTTACAAAAATACCATTAAGTCAATATAATAAATTTTCTAAAATATCGTCAATTGTTTTAAACAAGCAACTAATACGGATAAATTCTACAGAAAATAATAAAATAAAGCAGACAGATGAGCAAATGTGTCATGGTGGCAACGAAGATAAAATTGCTGACGCAGGATTTATCTTACCAAAACTGGAAGCAAAATCTGTTATAGAGGCTGTATTTAGTGAAAAATCACCATTGTCACCTAACTTGGAAGATTCAATTGATTTAAAGGCTACAACTGTAACAAAAAAGAATTTAAATGAAGGAGATATATGTGAAACCGACATCGAAATTGAAGATACTGCGATTGATGATGATAAAAATAAAAAAATAAATATAAGTAGTGAAAGCGTTTTTTATAATAATGCGGAAAAACTTAATGAAGAGACTAATATAAAACCTTCCCAAATAAGAAACACTTATTACAATCATGATTTTAATAGGATTTCCAATGAAACCCCTACAACAGACCTTAAGTCATCAGAAACTGAAATTGTACACGTCAAAGAAATGGAAATGAATAACAATGATATAACGATTTTCTCTAAAGATTATTTAACAAAAGAAATTAAAATTCCTCCAAAAATAAATGAATCCGAAGTATTTATTAAATATAAGCCAAACGTTAGAGAGGTCGAAGTCACAAATGAACATTCATATACGAATAATAATTATAATACAAATACTAATGTTGATTATGAAAACAAAAGTTTAAATCCAAATGAATCATTGACAAGCAGGCCAGTTAAATACCAAACGATAACTGCCTCTCAAACCGTTGAAGAAACTAACGAAGAAGATATAATCAGTCTCAAAGGCAAGGTTAACAGAGTAATAAGTAGATTAGACTCTATTGAACCGAAACAAAAGAAGAAACCCCTCGATGACTTACCTAAGCAATCGGTTCAATCTAAAATATCATTATTTGAAGTAAGTATTATTAAAACATAATAAAAATTCATATTTTTTTAATACAGAAATCTTCAGAATCCACAAAATCTCTAATATTTTTATTACATGAAAAATATCCTTTAAAACCCCGTTATTAAAATATTTACAATCCTGTTATAAATTTTGCTTACAATATTTCCCTTTTTTATTTCAGTGTAACTATCCAAAACCTGCTGTTATTAAAACTGTATCAAGTAAATCTAATTTAATACACCAAAAAGGTGATAAACCCAGAGTAATTGAAGGTATTTTGAAAGAATCAAATAAGGTTGATGATTTTAAAGAGATAGATAAAAGGAAAATATTTGCAAATCTAGAAAACAACTTATCTAATGATAAAGTTAAAATAGCATATGGACTCCAACACGAATTAACCCGTTGGGAAAACAACAATTCTAATGACTCTCCATCTAGTAAAATCATTGATAATGAGTATGGTTCAGAAAAAAATAACGCAAATGAACCTGCCACCAATGTTCTAAGTAGACACAATAATGAGGAAATTAATAAAAAAGAAAAATTTGCTATAGAAGACGATGTATTTGCAAAAAATCAGCTGATATTATCAATTCTTACCAGCTAAGCCAGCAGAAAAAGAATATAAACATTGAATCCGATATGAAGAGAGCAAAATCTTTGGCAGAGCTGGACCTAGGTGATGCTGTAACAGGAAAAGTTAAGAAAATTATATACAGAATGAAATCAGTCGACAAAATAGAACATAGAAAAGAAATTATTACCTCACGAGAACGACCAAGGAAAGGATCAGTGTCGGAGAGAATAGCTCTGTTTGAGGTACGCGCTGTTATTTAAAAATGAAATTGAATGTAGGTACAAGTTACAATAAAGAAACTGGGGCGAAGCCCGAAGGCGATCACCCAGGCAATCATTTAATGTTATGCAATTATATAAAACTTTGGGGACATGATCTACTGCTTGTGAAAAGGCGTTTAGGCAGGGAAATAATTAAACATTTAGAAGAAAAATTATACAAAATAAAATTTAATTATGCTCTTTACGGCGCTGTGAAGGTTATTGACCTCACACAGTGACTGTATTTACACAGTCACACATTGAGTGTTATTTAGGCAAAGTCTTTGCTGTTCTTTCAAATCAGCTGTTTATGTGAGACTTATGACCTCAGCGCCCTAGATTGTACTCTCTATTATTTTTCTGCCTAAAAGTCTTTACTTATGCAGTAGATCATAATATGTCCAAAATATTCGTAATTGATTTTGCTTCGTTACATAAAGCGTAAAGGACATTCAGAATTACATCACAGTGATGTAGGATTTAACAACTGGCGGTAGTTTTTTAATCTTTTTCCTTAACATTTTTAATGTTATTTTAAAATTGTTAACTCTGGTTTCGGTTTCGACATTTTGTTTTTATCCAACATGAAAACCTTTGGGATTTGTTTAATTTTTCACCTGATGGTAAGTTTCTGTTCTTAAGTTAATAATTATTATTATTTTAACAATATTTAAAATATTGTTGATTGTAAATAAAACTACTTACGTAAATACTCGGGTTAGATCGCAATTAATTTTACGGGGGGCTCCCCAACCCAAGGGTAAAAATTCACAAACGGGGAAAAAATGCTCGCATTTAATTTCAATTTAAGTCATTAATAGCGAGCGATATTTTTGAGTACAATTGTTGTACCAGAGATTCGTCACTTAGAAAAAACTGGTCATATATTAGCAGCTGAGTTCACTCAACAAAATTTTAGATTATGTATATTTTTAGCCATCGAATTTTATAGTAAAACTCTTACATAGTTAATTTACTTTAAATTCCTAATATTTTAAGCGACAATCTTCACCCGGAATTTTTAAGGCAACCTTTAAGGGACCAAAAGGAAGTGTGTAAAAGGATTCGTTAGGAACTTTCACGAGATTAAAAAGTGTGTTAAAAAGAACATAATATATTATTATATCATAATATTCATGGCCGTCGAATCTGGGAGAAAGTTTTTTGAGGGACACGGACGTAATTTTGAAATGTAATTAAACAAGCATACGAGCAGATGCCCATGGACACCCGTGAATGTGCAGTTTTTTGAATGAGGAGCGGAGGTTATCTTTACAGTTAACCGTAATTTCGACCCTTATAAACTCAGCTAATAAAAATATTGATACACCTGATTAGCTATTTAGTGTTGCTGTTTTTATCTGTCAAGTGACTTTTTCAACGTATCAGACAAAGACAGCTTATCCGTTGCGTAAATATTTTTATTAGTAATGGGTGAGTGCCATATGAACTCATGCAATCCGTTGCATACCTGCTCTAACCAATAGCAAATTACGTTTCTGTAATATACTTGTACGATAAGACTACGATACATATTAAGTTGCTGATGATGATAACTCCATAGATAATTAGTAGAGTTAGATCAAACTTAATATAAGTTACAAGGTTCTTTCCTTATACAGCGCGACACTTACATGCTCGCGACTGAGGCTGACGAACTTAGGGCCTCTACACACTTTATGGATTACGTGAGGGTATTTACAAAGTACCGAGGAGGTTTTGGTTGGAGCCCGCCCTATATAACTTAGGAGGAGAATTTATGTACCGAAAATTATATTTCTTTCAGACTTTCAGAAAACTTTCAGATTTATAATAGTAGAATTTTATTTTATTAATATAAATGAGGGTTTATATTTTTTCTGCCGTTAGGCGGCAGACCCTACTCACACAAAGCGTCATCTGGTGGAGTAAGTGGTATCAAAAACGGTCAATAACAATTTTCAAACAATAATAATATATTGCAAACCGATGAGTGTGTAACTTCTTCCTATGACTGATAATATTCTTATTAGTTAGTATAGTTGTATTTTAAACTAAAACTTTCATTAGTAGTAGTTAGAAAGCTTTCATTAGTTTAAGGTGGTAGAACTATCCAGTGAATTTCATAACAATGCACGTAGCGACATCTAGTGGCTACGCAGTGTAACTAATTCTCATTCCTTGGTTCTTGCTTCTTTATACATGTTCTTACCGAGAGAAAAATAGCTTTTATTATAACTCAATATTTATTTGAACAGGCTACTTGACCTTGTTTTTATTTATGTCCTAAAGGCTTCATAATTGTTTCATTACACACAAAAAAATAATATAACATTATTTTGAAACCTAAAAACCTACAAAAAAATATATTTAAAAATACATTTTTTAAAAACCACCGTAAAACATTATTCGCCATGTTGGTTGATAGATTATTTGTGCTATGACGTCATACTAGTACTATTTGTAATCTGTGCTATAATCCGTACCAGTAAAATGGCGGTGTTACGTTCCGTTTGACGTTTTGATATAAATAACTTTTTAAGATGTCTTGAACTATCTATTTACAGTTCCGTTTCACTACTACATATGTGTTTAGTGTGTTTGGATCGTCACATCCTTGCCGAAAGTTACTTCGAGGTGTTTTCATCAGTAGAAATCAAAAAATTTAATTACATATTTTAAAATTTGTTTTTAATTTATGATATCGCTAGAATACTTTTTCCAAGTACTAAAGAAAATACTTCTTTAATGTATGAAATTAAATATGAGTCAAGTAGCCTATTGTGTAGATTTTTGTAATTTCAAATGTTATAATTTTATGTATGGATGAACCTAACTAATTATTTGATTAATAAGCGGTTTAATCTTAATGGTATTGGTATGGCTATATGGTAATGGTATCTTAATAGTTAACTACATTTATCGTCGAGTTCCGATATATTGGTTTTTACGTTAACAATCTTAACGGTAAACTGTAAATTCATGCATCTAACCAGATAAATAAAATAATACGTACTGTATAGTGTATATTATATTCCATGGTTTTATTTTATTTTTTAACCTTACCTTATTATGTATCGGTTTTGTAATTTGATAATCAATAAATTAACAAGGTTGTGTTATTATTAAAATAATTATCAAATAGGTGCCACAAATGTTTGGAAAAAAATTTGGAATCGAAAAATAACTTATTAAAATTAAGAATTATTCTTTTATTCCATTATTCTATGAAATATGCTGTTGTAACTTGTGCAGGCTACAGGTACATAAAGGTATATGGATTTTGAGAAACTTTCAATGACAAAATATTTTCAGCACACGAACGTGCCATGATTTTTGATGACATTAATTCTATTAGTATTTATTAACCTATATTTAAATTATTTAGAGTTTAAGTTATATAGAGACAGTTACGATACGTACTGAGATGACAAATTAATATATTTAGATATAACTGACGGTGGAGTGCTGAGTGTTGTAGCTAGTGTTCGCTTGACCCCTAATCTAAATAATAATAAATATATATAATAATATTATTATAAATATTTAACTACCCGCCGCTAGATAGCGCAAAGGTAGTCCGCTTTCCGCCTAAACTATTAGGGCGATGTATGACCACAAGAATCACAACGAGGCCACCGCGCGCCTCGTCTAACTGGGCCCTTAGATAATAGCGCGCAGTTAGTCCGCTTTCTGCCTAAACTATTAGGGCGATATATGACCACAAGAATCGCAACGAGGCCACCGCGCGCCTCATCTAACTGGGACCTTAGATAATAGTGCGCACTTAATACGTTTTCCGCCTAAACTATGAGCTAAAAGTGCACGCTTAGTCCGTAGTCCGTATTACGCCTTAACTCTCAGCTAATAATGCGCACTTAGTCCGATTTATGTATGTGCTAATTAATAGTGTAGATTTGATCCGTATTGCGCCGAAACCATCGGTACCTAGGCTCGCATCGGCGCGGCCCTAAACTAGCAGTTAGCAGATTATGTCGGTACCTAAACTATCCGCTGATGGTCAGAACGTATCCTAATCTGCCACACGGAATCAGAGTTAATCTCTCGATGTTTATCGCGGAGTATTAGAATTTATCTGGATAAGATGCGGCCGGCCACGAAGGTTGATCATTACGCACGCCGCCACACACTACGTGAGTTGATTTTTCAATATCTGCATAATTAATTTATATTTTCTGCATATACACCTTAGATAAGGTAGTAACTTTAAAATCAGTTTTATATCGCGGAATAACTAGATTTAAATTGACGATACCTAATTTGGTACACTAGATTACTTTAGAACTACCCGAGAAAAGATAGATTTTTGTTGATATTACGTTGCCACAACCAGGACGGAATCTCAATTCCAACCTGCAACCTCTGTTGCACCTGACTACTGAGCTGTGGCTGCCGTTAATTACTAATACCTCCAGGGCGCTATGTAGTCGTACGCATATCTTTGATCGTACGTAGTACGATGCTTTAAGGTCGTACGTGATTGTCGATGATGATGATGATGATATTTCAGGGTCGAGTCCCCAAGGCCGCGCCGCTGAAGATGTCTAAGCACGAGATGATCAACTCAGCCCCCGCGGCGCGGGAGAACAGCGAGAGGATCGCGGAGTTAGCCGCCGCCGCCGCAAAGTACGGAGCCTTCCAGAACATGAGCTATGTGGAGGTGGGCGGCGTCGATGTTCCCGCGCTCTGGGTCGGCACGGCTATGGTGAGAATTGCCTACTTTTAGATTTTACATTATACTCAGTTCAGATCGAAATAAATCTAAACGTAAACAAATAGATTAAATAGGATCAAGTTGTATTTCTTAATTGGACGATTAATAGGTACTTAATTAGTGTTATTAAAATTGGTAGCAATATATGTTCTATTGTTCAATTTATTACGGTACAAGTCAACGTTATGATAATAGACTAGGTTCCTATAAATAATCTTGAACTAATTCGTTAGTTGAGGATCGCGCGGTTACGTCAAAACGATCTTTAAGTGGGAATTGTTGACCTTCTCCGATATCAGCGTTATAGCGGCTTTCAGACTACGCTATTATATGATAGCATATAGTATATAGCTCATAGCACAACAATATCGCGCTCCATACTTTATGGACACGTTCACACTGTACTGCACTATATATTATTGGCTTACTATACACTATAAATTGATGCGATGAGTTCATGTTGTGCTATATCGCGCGCCGCCCACTTCCTCCTCCCTTACCCCCGGCCGTCCCGCAAGCGAAACGAGTGACACAACACGTCTGGATACGATCCTGTGCCTGAGGCAAATTTGCGCTGGCGCCAAATGATTGTTTTTGTCGTAGTTTTTCTCTACTGTAGATCCAGGGTCTAGCATTTTTCTTATTTCAAAGGCATGACAAAATAGTGCCTAATTCTGCATTGTCATCATCGCTCGATGAGCTTTCAAGACTATACAGT
Source organism: Phengaris alcon alcon (assembly GCA_037179445.1). Lineage (NCBI taxonomy): Eukaryota > Metazoa > Arthropoda > Insecta > Lepidoptera > Lycaenidae > Phengaris > Phengaris alcon. Next base: position 1,263,634 of record JAYRCH010000062.1, read on the forward strand.
ATTGAATCCATTGTGTTGATCGTGATGTATGCTGTGCAACTGTGCACACTCTTCAAAGATCGCGGTCAACTGAGCTCGCTATATACTATAAATGCTTATTATAAACGCCATATATAGTATAGCATTAGGTCCTTCTTTGCTATACTATATAGCACAATAGTAAAAAATAAATAAATAATAAATAATGGCGTGCGTTGAGCGCTGTACAACGGTCGCGCTCCGCATTACATTCACGAAGTAAAAATTAAGTTTTTTTGCCAGTCACGCGGCTGATTCCCGCTGCACGTCAACTATAGCACTGATGGCCAACGAGTTGCTGGCGTTCGTCCAGCACGCCATAGACACCATGGACGAGGTCAGCGTCATGGCAGATCTGCAAGTGGTTAACTTCACCAGTGAAGATATTTGTATGGGCAAGCACCTGCTATACGAAACGGTCGGCCAGAGCGCGAACATGCCATCACGGAGGAGAGATGGCGGCGAACGAAGCGTGCAGGACATCATCTCCCTGCTGAAGTAGACGGATACAGACTCAGCAGAGAAATTTTGCGAGTGTTGCCGCTCGCGCCGCACCTCCCCCGTGGGCGAAGACAAAGGGGGAGAAAGAGAGCCGCAAGGCTGAGACACCTCGACCTGACAAGGACAAAGGCTGGGGGTGCGATGAGGAGGGTTTCATACTGGTGGAAAGAAAAAAGAAGAGGAAGCCCGCCGTCCGCAACCACTGCGGCACCGCACCCTACGTACCCGAGCTGCGACTGCGGTGTGATGTACCCGCGACGCCACTGTACGTCTCCCGCCTGCACTGGTCCATGGGGGTCGAGGACGTCGTGGACTACATCCTTAAGAAGACGTCCCTCGCCTTAAGGGTCGAGGGCCTGGTCTCGCCACAAGGTCAACTTCAGTCTTTGTGGTGAGAGTACCGACGCAGAAATACTCCACCACGAAGGTCGACAGTAGATACTGTCGACCTTCGTGGTGGAGCATTTCTGGCCGACGGGTGTGGTCTACTGGAGGTTCCGGGGGAGATTCCGGAACGAAGCGCGCATCACGTCGCCGACAACACGTGACAAATTGTAATTTTAAGTATATAATATGTATGTTATTCTGTAAGGTATTTACAATAGGGGCCTATGCAGCCTGAAATAAAAGTTATGTATTTATTTATTATATGTTTATTTATTAGGTCCTTCTTTGTTATACTATATAGCACAATAGTATAGCGTAGTCTGAAATGAGCTTTAAGTTTATAACCGTATCACATTAATTTAACATTATTCTATTATTTCTTAGGTTGGTTAAAGGTAATTTCGTAGAGGAATTAATCAGACAAAGCATTTGAAAATAGATAGAAAGCGGTGTGACGAAGGAGCTGATCAAGGCCGCCATAGAGCTGGGCTACCGCGCGTTCGACACCGCCTACATCTACGGCACCGAGCGCGAGGTCGGCGAGGCCATACGCGAGAAGGTCGCTGACGGTACTGTCAAGAGGTAAGATCAACCAAGGTCAGGCCAATTCGTCTCATAACGTGAACTCTCAAACTGGCCTCTAAGTCGTCTGAAACTTGTCATATGTCTTACTTGACCCCAGTTACAGGGTCTCAAGCTGTGCAGAGTGCGCCGTAGTAAATTTAAACCATTCTCTTATCTTTCCCATCCGATAAGATGAAATTTATAACAAACTAACCTACAAATAAATTGCAAAAAATAATCTCGCAAGAATGTGATCAAATTGCATCAGTGCTAAGTGTGAGATTTTCTTTTCGCATTCGATCGTGAGCGCGTTTGGCGTTTACTAGGAATTTGTATGTGATTTGTACAGTGCCACCTAGTTGTAAACGCGACAACTAGGTCAAATCACATACAAATTTCTAGTAAACGCCAAACGCGCTCACGATCGAATGCGAAAAGAAAACTCACACTTAGCACTCAGAATGTATTTTCCTATCGCCCTTTTCTTAACCTTTTTGGTAAAAGATGGCTCCGCGTGAGTATCTTACGCCGGTTCTTCTCACCGGGCTAGTTCCCGAGCCGGTGGTAGGCATCATTTATACCGACGTTCAGAAAGTGTATAATAATACCAACTTTGAATAAAAAAATTTGAGTTTGACTTTGAAAACAAACATTTTCAATGTTATATTGAAAACAACTTATGACATTAGTAGTCCTAGAAGCTAACGGCGCATGTTTTCTCACCAGAGAAGAACTGTTTGTTGCGGGTAAGTTATGGAACACGTTCCACCGCACAGACCTGGTGGAGCAGGTCTGCCGGGAGTCACTGGAGAAGCTGGGCCTGGACTACTTCGACCTATATATGATACATAACCCCATGTCGTTCAAGGTAAGTCAATATACCTAGGGCACGTATACCTAGTACCAACATTATTAAAGCTGATCTTATTACCTTGTAAAACTTTAGGCCTCTTTGTTCCTAACCTTAGAAATAAAACTACTGACCCGTTAAGAAAACCCTTACCAAGAAAATTATCTTATGTTATACCTTGACAATATGGTTAGGTACGTTTCTTCCGCAACAACCTCCTTATCTCTTAAATCTCTCGAGATAAAGTTTATCGATGTATTTTAGGAAGGAGGCCAACCCATTCCGATGATAGCCAACGTGCTCCAGTACTCAGAGCACGATTACCTGTACGCGTGGTTCGGGATAGAGAGCGTGGTGAAGAAGGGCCTGGCCCGCGCCGCCGGCGTTAGCAACTTCAACACTAAGCAGATACAGAGGATCCTCGACAAGGGCAAGATCAGGCCAGTCGTTAATCAGGTACGCCCGCCAACCGAATAGAAGAAGCAGTAAAGAAAAATATGGAGCATACCTGTTAAGGTAGCCTACGATGCATGCGCCCGCGAAGCGAGACCGCGATCCGAGACCGAAATAGGGTCGCGGAGCCATAGCTTGTATGCTGGTCGGGTTCTGATTCGCTGGTATGCTGGTCGGGTCTCGCGTCACAGTCGCATCCATCGGAATGCTACTTTAGGCTATAGATCTCTTGATTTGATTCGTATCTTGATTCTTGAGCCATTTCCAGTTGAGAAACAACGGACTACCCGAAAGTCTCGTTTACAACATATTACATTGTTAACAATCTTTCAGGTTGAGAGCCATCCCTACCTGACCCAGCTGGGTTTGGAGAGTTTCTGCTCGGCCCACAACATCAGGCTCAGTGTGTATGGCACCCTGGGCTCCAAGGGCACGCCGGCGCCCTTCAAAAGCGACCTGTCTCCGGCGATCGATGATCCCCTGGTCATTACCATGGCGGCCGGGCTGGGCATCACGCCGGCACAGCTTCTGATCAGGTAACCTAATGTTGCATTTGTTTAGCTATATCATTCATCCAGCTGAACAAAATATACACTATGGTGTACGGCGACATCTTTTCGTCAATTTTAGAATCAATAATAGTCTGTAATGTTTCGTATTTGATAATTCCGTATCGAAGTTAGGTATCTAACTTTATGGACTGCTATCACCACTTTGTCTACCTTATGTCGTGCAACAGCTACCAGCTGACGCTGGGGCGCGCGGTGGTGGTGAAGTGCTCGAGCGGCGCGCGGCTGTGGGAGAACCTGCAAGCGCAGGCGGCGTCGCTGCGGCCCGAGCACGTGCGCGCGCTGCACAACCTCAACAGGAACCAGCGGACCTTCACCTTCAGGGGGTGAGTACCGAGTATCCTACTGGTTTATAAGACCCACACTATACAGATTTATAATTATAAAAATTCCAACAAGCAGTTAGCGAGCTGTTGATGATGATTTATAACTAAAACCTATGTCGATCACTTCACCTTTCAATAAAAAAAACTAGATCAAAATCGGTTTATCAGTCTAAAAGCTACACACCCCACTGTTAGCGTCGGGACTCGGGGGTTAGTATGAGATGGGACAAGGCGTCCGGTTCCTATGTAGCGAGAGCGTCGCCAGTCGAAGTCACGCACACATCATAGCATACACTCGCAGAACATCGCCACATAAGTGCCGTGCACGTGTGCGTGTGTACGAACGCCAATGACGACCATTTTTTGAGCCACATAGTGTTCGCATACAAAATTATTATAAAATACAAATTTCGTTGAAATTTTTTAAAGGAAAGCTTTTGTTGTTTAATAAACTACTTATTCTAGTATTCGTCATTCATCATAATAAGTAGGTATAAACGCAAATTACCCAAAAATTTTACGTTTTAGACGAGCTATAACTTTTTTTAATAATTTTTTTTTCAGTATGGGTGACACACACAAGAACTACCCATTTACAGAGTTACTATAAAACGCCACGAAGCTACAGTGCAGTGCCTCTACAGACGTCAAGTTACCAATTACTTAGTATTACTTACTATTTATGTCTTAGAAATAAGGATTTGAATTATTTATGTATTTTCATAAGCTGAGTGATAACAATTTTGTTGTTTTTGTGTCTGTTATGTTACATTTTATTGTCTGACAAATTTTTATTTTTTTATTTAATTTTATTTATGAATAAACGACGGTAATTGTTTACTTTGTTATTTCATAAAATAATCCAAGTCACGCGTATTTAAAGCAGCAACAATACAGTTTGTCAATATTTTGTCATTTCCATATCAAAACTGGATAAGATAATGATACAAGCTTGTTATAATCTAATCTAATCCATCGTTTCTCAAGTGGGGGTCGAGTTTGTTTTTAAAGGGGGTCGCAGTCTGTTGAAAAATAATAAATACAAACTACATATAGGTACAAAAGTTTCGTTCCAAAATTCGAAACAGTGAAGGCTAATACAACGTATAGCTGATAAAAATAGCACGCTATGTACATAATATTATTATTATAATTTTATAGTGACGGGTCGCAAGACTTTTTACATAACTTTTTGGCTTTTTGTGAAAAAATGTTTGAGAAACGTGAATTCTAATTTAACCACTTTGGATATGACACGCATCACAACACACCTTAAGGCCCTCACAGACGAGAGACCGATCGTTTCAGTTACAACTGACGTCAGTTCGGCCTGAACGGATTCGAGCACATACACGGAAAAAATAGCATCCGACCTAACTAGAAGAATCGCATCAGTTCGTTCTAGTTTGCCGCGAGCAACGGTCATGTTTATTAATTGTAAACTGACTACGCTTGTACACGATACACGCCCGCACGGCCGCGGCTCAGGCGAGAACTGAAGCGATTTGTCACACATGGTCCGTTCAGTCAGTTCAGAATTAATGTTGCCAACTTAGTTATTTTACAAAGTTTTACTACTAAATTAAGTATTTTATTCCCTCATTAGTAGGAATTTAGCTGTTAGTAGTGTTTTAGTAGGAAAGAGCCAGACAGTAATCATATGCAAAATGACCTAGGTTAGGCCCAAAAAAAAATGTACACCTTATCATAATAATACATCGTAGCATTCGTCCGTAATTTGCTTAAAACTACTAAAATTAAAAAATTTAAATTTAATTACTATATACGTAATATTTCCAAATATATTTTAATTTAATATATTTCAATAAATAATAAAATTTTAATATAACAAAACCTAAAATGCAGTGGTTTATTGGGGGCTTTAAGGATTCGTAAGTTGAGTAACTTTTTTGATAGTTTTCAGTATTCTCTTAGTACTTTTTAGTAGAAATCGACGCTAGTAGTTTCGCAAAAACAAAGCTGGCAACACTGGAACGATACGCTTCAGTCCATCCGGCCGACTGATGCGATCTCGAAATTGCACACAGACGATTCGATTTTGCATCCGTTCAGGCCGAACTGAAGGAAAACCGGACCGTATATGGGGCCACTTATGTTAAGTCGCGTATCCACTAGGCGGCATATGACGCGCAACAAATTGCTTACCATGTTAAAAGTTAGGGCGGAACTTTTGTTTAACAACGTTGACCATCTACGCATCTACTAATAATCATGATCTAAATAAAGTATCCCTTTTTTATACCAAAACAGTAAAATACCGTTACAAGAAAGAGGAATAAGCTACCTACGTCCTGTTGTAATTAGTTCAATAATTGTGTATAATTATAAACCATTTTTTACACAACTTTATTTAAAGTTACGAACATTTCTTTCAAAATACAACAGTAACTATTTACATTTTAATTTTAACTTCATTTTCGACATAAAACATACACAGTACACACGAAATCCCATAACTTTTGTAGTATATGAGTTAGTAAAAAGTTGTTGTAATTCTTCATTCACAAACACATCAGATTAACATTGAACAATGCATGCTGTCCATGCAATATAAAATATTCACTTTATTCATACAAAATATGTTCTACACTTTGAAACAATTTCCTTTCCAAAGTTCCTTGCCAAGCCTACTTTAAATTACCAACGTTAGCATTATAATATTATCTTGCTTCTCTTTACACTTTATTAGTCTTGAAAATTTGTGGCTTTTTCAATAACCCTGAAAAAAAAGTGTATGTGTCAGCTCCAACGCACGACTGGAGTTTACTCAAAAAAGTAAAGTTTAGTGTGCTATTCAAAGCGCCGACATTTCGTAGCAACTTACTGACATGAGACGTCACATGCTTGCTTGGGGTGTTTTCATCAGACCTACAAAAGTACTTCAAACAATATGCAGTTTCTAGTTAAATATTGATTTTTAATATACTGTTTCTTTTGTAAACTGTCTTATTTTTCAGAGTATGCATTAAAAAAATTATGCAATAAAAAAATTACAGGAAAATACCGTATTTTAAGACCTTTTCAAAATATTTATTACACTCACTTGGTATATTTGTAGCTTTCTGCAGTGACTTCTGCGAACTTCTGGAGTTTTTAGAGATATCCTGTATGCCTGATTTTATACTTGACAGTTTTCCTGAAAATTAAAAACAAAATTTACGTTCTTGAAGATTTTAGACAATAAATTATTATTGTAATTGAAATATAATCTAAAACAGACTTACTAGGACTGATTCTCGGTATTTTCGTTGGTAAAGTACTTTTTAGTTTGTTCGAAACTTTCGGTAAAAATGAATTTTTAAGATATCCTGTGGTAGGCTTTTTAGACATATCTTTAGAATTTTTAACTAAATTAGGTACTTTCGTAGCTAACGTTTTTTTTTCTTTATTAGTTTTTCCCGCTAGTACAGATTTTTGTTTGTTTGGGTTTTCTTTACTTTTTACAACACTTTTTTTCACTACGGTATCAGGTGCTTTTATTTTGCTGTCTTTTGTTATTGCAGGATTATCCTTGTTGTTTTTAGAATCTTTACTTTTAGAACACTTCGGATCAATGATATCATTTTGTTTCGGTTTAATGTTTTTTATTACATTGGCAGATAATTTTCTTTCTTTGTTTGGCTCTACATTTTCTTTGCTATTTTGTTTTTTCTTATTCAAATCTTTATCAATTTGTAAACTTTCCGTTTCTTTCAAATTAATTTTGTCATCAGATTTCTGTGTCTGTTGTTTGTTAGCTTTAACTGTTTTCTTACTTTTTTCTGATTTATTACTCTCTTTAATGTTATTTACTTGTGCCTTATCTTTTGAATTTGATCGTTTTTTAACTTTATCTAAGTGTTTCTTCTTATCCATTTTTATTATGTTTTCAGAGTTTTTTGGATTTGTATCACTATTGATACTATATATATTTACCATTTCATCATTAATTTTTCCACCGTTTTCTGTATTATCTTTATTAACTTTATCTGCCTTAGTTTTTGTGCTCTTTGTTTTGTTTTCTGTGTTTTTGGTTTCAGTTAGTTTTTCTGTTGCTACAGTTTTCGCCTTTTTTACAATTTCTTTATCACCAGGATCATCAGCCGTGCGTTTTACTGGTTTAGCCTTATTGTCAGTCGTATTCTCTTTGCCTTTAGGTTTAGTTTTCTTCGGCAAAGATTTAGGTGGAGCCATAACTTCGCTGTCCTTCTTTCTGCTTCTTTCAGGTTCTTGTGGCTCCTGATCGAGCGTCGTACGTCTTCTCCGCAGCTTTTCAGCAGCCTCAGATTCTGATTCCGTACTTTCTTCTGCTTGATTTTGTGTGGTATGCGCCTTAGCTTCTAAACATGTGTCGATAATTCTGGCGAGAAGTAATGTTCTATCGTCTGTATCTATTGTCGGATCTATAATCTGTCTGTGCAGTATGGAGATTGTTTTAATGTAGGACTCGTCTGAAATAAAATTTCCCGCTTTTGAATTGTATGAATGTGTTAGGTATACTAATAATATAATCATATCTTGCAAAAAATAATATTTTACTAACAATAATATAATTAAGTACATTTTGTTTTTTTAAACTTTAATAGTTAACACAGCATAATTATAAATTTATAGATGTGATAACCTACACTCAAACCCAATAAAACTCTATACACCAATATTATAAACAGGAAAAATTTGTTTGTTTGTTTGCATTGAATATAGACATGGAAAGTAATGGACCCAATTTGGCACGGATATAAAGAAGATCATGGGAGGATCAAGAGGAAGGTCGCCGAAAACACCTAGTAACAAATATGTTTACCACAAGTAACAATTACACACTACATACTACAACAGCTGCTGCGCATACCCATGAATTCCAGGTCGAACACCATTCTGTGATGGAATGGCGCGAGTGGCGACCACTTGTTCTGCAGGCTCCACTGCACCTCCATAAGCTCCACACAATTCAGCTTGTACCCACCTTCAGTCTGCAAATTGGATAATTTTCGCTTGACACTTTCTCACTATTCCCAATACGGGTAGCAGAGAACGGGAAGTTTTAATTAATACTTTAATACTATACATAATATATTTAACAATTTTATTATAATATACACATACTAATACACATCCATGACCCACAAATATAGAAAACTTTTTGTTCCACGGCGAGATTCCAACCCACGACCTCCGGCTAACTACTGAGCCCCAGAGGTCAAAATCATCGTCAAAATATGTTCGCGATGATAACAGCCCATGAAAAGCATGTGCGAAAAAATGTTTGAAGATGATCATTAGTTTATCAATTGAAAAACTTTATGTTGCCTGCATCACTATAAAACTCACCATTGGAACCATGAACAAAGCTTCACCATATTTTTCGGCCAACCGCGCCAGTGTGGTGCGCCGCGAGCGGTGAGCTGCAGAGTAATTTCTTATTATCTGTAATATACATAAATTAAAACGAATTACCGAAATGTTTGTACGCGCATAACTTCCAAACGACTGCACCATAATGGATAAATCTTTCTTTTATGTGTTCATTATTTACAGGAGACAATTTGTATGAAAAAAAATTTTTAAAAATGTATAGCAAATTATTTTTTTCGACATTTTTTTTTTATATGTCGTGACATTAAAAATACATAATTGGCATGGCAAAACAACCGTTTGCCGGGTCAGCTAGTTTACTATATATTAAAATTATGTTTGATATAGATAAAATTAAAATATATAAAAATCTAAATTAGCACTTTTTGAAGGGAATCTGTTAGAAAGACATTTGAAATGCTTTGATGTAAGAAACTGTTCATTGAAAATTTGGTCTACTAAGGGCTTAAATTTCACTAAAATTTTACAAGCAACTATTTTTAACATTTGCTTTTTAAATGTCTGCATCAAGATGTATGTATTTATCATAGACCTATAATGTATATATTATAGACGAGGCATGTCGAGGAAAATAGTGCCCACACTTAAACTGCCCTACCCCAAAGGATTGTTTGGGGCAGTTGAGGTTTTCACATTTCTCATATTGGCATTTTGACAATTGCATTCCGCAGCATAATCAGTCCGCATTTAATTGACAAAATCTTTTGAAATCAAGATGGCGATTAGAAGATTTTTCTGTCAAATGGTTCATCCTTAGTTTTTAAATCACTGATATTTACCTCTATGGCATCACTGGGCTGTCTCACGTTATTCAGTATAGACTTAGCAAGCTCCACCTCATGAGAGGACTTCACCGGGGTCACCTGCAGGTTCCTGTACGACATGGGTCCAAACATACGACTCTGAAATGATGGAAATTAAAACATGTAAAATATATTTTTTTAGACATTTAGCATAATTATTTTAAATAAGAATAAGATATTTAATTATACATAAAAATTAAGATGAAAAAATACTAGGACATAAAAAAAGAAAATAAATAAAGTATAATTCAATTTTTATTCTAATAATAAAAATATTTATTCTATAGCATTATTTTGTGACCTAGGTGGTCACAAAAAGAGTAAACATAAAAAGAAAGTTCTTACAGGCTTATGCACATAAAAATTTATGCTGAATGGCACCAAATCTATTCGACACTCTGCTATCACCTCACGCCACACTCCTTCCTCAGCAACTGGGCGCTCACTGGAATGTAACAGATAATACAAATAAATAAAAATATTAAATAAAATAAATATTCACTGAGTAGATTTAGCCTGTGGCTCCACAGGCTAAGTAGTAGGAAGCTAAGTAAATACAGTATGTAAATACAGTATCCCACAAGAACACTGTACTTATTCCTTTCGGGATATAAACTAGCATATGTAATAATTCAGAGCTTTAATTTACCATACCAAATTTTATTAAAATGTGTTTAGTAGTTTTGGTGTGAAAGAGTAACAAACATCCATCCCTCCATCCATTCAACCATCCTCACAGACTTTCACATTTATAATAGTAGTGGGATAAACTATAAGATTGTACTGTATGTTCTTGGTGGAAATACATGTCACATAGTAATAATATTTCTATGTAATAACATGAATTAATAATTTATCCACTTTTATTATGCTTTTCCAAAAGAATTATACATCATTAGGTGGTGGTGATCTAATCTAACTCATCACTATACAGGAAGGTCGGTTAACAAAAATAGATATTCAAAGAGTGTAATCAGTGTCTGATTCTCGTTCCATAAATATATATATAACATGTGATCTTAAATTTTGACCACATTATCCTATAAAATACTTAAATTCTATTTATAACTGCATAACTGTATTATGAAATCTTAAATTACAATATGTATTAAAATAATTTTCTCTTTACGTGTCTATAAAGCCACCTACCAGTATATTACATGTAAACATGTGTCATGATTATAAAGGTTGTCTGGCAGAAATCGCTTGTAGCGATAAGACCGCCTTTTGTGCTTTTATAAGTTAAGTTTTTCTATATTCTGTATGTCCTATTTGTTTTTGGTGCAATAAAGAGTTTTTCATTCATTTCATTCATACCTCAACAACTTGACAAGCGACCTTGGAGCATTTTTAGTTATGCGTACTGTCATTATTTATGTAACATTGTGGCCTAATGTTGGGTTGAATATTTCATTCAGATAACCATGCACCCTGTATAATCTAATAAGTACAAAAACAAAATATAATCTTTACACTGTAAAACATCACAATATTCTAATACTTTGTTTGTGCTTACTTTATATTGATCAACAATGACAAAACATGCATATTATAGGGTATCTGATATATTATATTAGCAGACTGTCAAAGAGACCCTTAATTGAATCTACCTCAAAAACTACCTCAATTATAATCAAATTTATGGAACATTCATAAAAAAATATTGGCCAGTTTACAAACCCTTCTAATACTGGATCGTGAACAAGAATGTTAAGTTCAGACTGCAATACGGCCACCCCAGTCAGCTCCTGCGTGGCCTGGAGACAGGTCTTCAGCGATAGCTGCTTCAGTTTCAGCTCTGTGACTGACAGACCAACCTCCACGGTGAACTCACTCTCCGAGTCAGAACTGAAATGTAATACATGTCAAATCTTACAACTGTATTTTGCCAAGTTTCAGTGATTATTACTGGTACTCACCAGACCTAAATTAACCAAAGTATATTTAAATATTAAGCAACATTATAAGTACCCTATAAAGTAGCTGCACATTAATTATGTTAAAACTATTGTATTAAACATCTGATTTGAGGGTTACATGTTATTACCTATCGTCGCAAATTAAATTATTGTTGTTAGATGCTGAACTTTCTTCTTTGATTTTTAATTTATAATATTTTATTTCACTTAATAGTGAATTTTGTCTCGCTAATAATGCATTTTGCTTCCGACTTAAATGTTCAGCCATTTATATAGCGTATGTGAGCCAAATGATGAAATTAAGTTCAACAACGCGAAACCAAACAAAAACACAATCTTTAAAAATAACGTCCGCCGGTCCGCCATGAATTTTCAAACTTCAAAACACGGAACACTTTTAACCTAGCGGTAAGAATGACAACTTCGTACAAAAAAAATAGACAGAATGCGACTGTGCTGCCATCTAACTGTATCCCATAAAACTATTCAAAGCGGGAAGATTTGAAAGCGGCTTCTGATTAGACGTGCAGATTAAATTTTATTTGGAAACTAGAAACGAATCTGCAATACTACTACGGAAAAGTAACACGCGCTTTTTACTTTTCCGTAGTAGTACTGCAGATTCGTTTCTAGTTTCCTAGATAAAGGAGAGTAAAAGAGTTATAAGGGTTATATTATATAAGGGTTATAAAAATAACACTACTTGGATTTATTTTAGAAAATTTGTTATATTATCTAAATATTTCCTGATTATTTACATATATATTGAATAACTTATCAAACTAATGAAACATTATCTTAAAATCAACAAGATTGGAAGACAAATTAAATTTTAATCCCACACTTAACACATTTTCGCTTAAAGTTGTCCGTCATTTTTAGACTTGCACAAAAAAGAAAGAGTCACTGTCTCGGAATCTAATTAGGTATCTCGACACTACGGAAGAAGAACAAAAGCTCGATTCGACACGATAATGGTGAACACATAAAGCACAAAGAGTCACTGTCTCGGAGTCTAAGTATGTATCTCGACACTACGGAAGAAGAACAAAAGCTCGATTCGACACGATAATGGAGAACACATATAGCATAAAGAGTCTATAACACAGTTATCGCACGTAAACAACAAGTCGTCCGCCCAGCCAACCGCAAAACAAACAACACGTCGTACAAACACAAACAGTACGCCATATTTTGTTGGGTTGCCAATGAATTTTGATAAATTTGCTACTACAATATCTTATAATATTTTAAACTTATTATTTTATTATCAACCATTGGTATGATATTATACAAATAAACAATTATATAAAGTTAAATTTTGATGCTATTTGCTAGAGTATGTGATATTATTTTATAAAAAGTCTGCAATTCGCTGCAATTATATCTCAACGTTAATTATTATTTACTACTAATGGTTCGAAAGATTAATTGCTGGTAACATTAAGAATCTGTACCACAGACAGTATCTTGTCATTATGACAGACCCAAATTACATAATTTTTTGGTCTCTTTTTAGGTCTTTCACAATGCCTTTTTTTTTTGGGTAACATTTTTTGTATCCCCAGTAGGCATGTCTCAAGTTCGCCGTACAAAGTCGACTGCTAGCGGTCTTCAAAATCCCATTTTTTTTCTATTAAATTTTATATTGGATGTTAGTACTTTGCTCCACTACTGCATTACTTTAAAACTAAGCTTTAAAGTTTTAACATAAATTACGGATATAAGTATAAGTCACACATACATTTGGTCCGGAGCAGACCACAGATTTGGTTGCCAACTTACAGGTATCTTCCTAAAATTAGGGAAAAGAATCTTCTACGGACTAGGCTGGAAGATTTTTTAAGGTTATTTTTAAAGTTTTGAATTTTCTTATTTTTATTTAATTTAAGCTGATCGATATAAGATCAACAAGCGCTTTGAAAAGTCAAATTGTAGAGAATTAACTTTTGGAAGTATATTTTAGTGTATAAAGAACAGATTAATATTACAGAACATTATTTTTTATCAGTTTATTTATGTTTAGGAATAAGTATTCTTGAGAATAATAATAATAAAAAAATCCTCGAGTTTTGCCGGGGAATTCAATGGGTGACGTTGTGGATTTTGCATTTTGTCATTTTGCTCCATAAATTTGTGTTATTTCGGTTCTTAATGTGAAATATTGGTAGAATATTAACCATTAAACATTCGTTGACGTGCACAAGTGTGGGCAAGTGGTACAACTAATAAAAACGTGCTATTTTGAGCTTTCCTCCAAAACTTCCTAGGAACTTTCAGTAAAGCTTCTACCACTTTACTGAATCGACTGACATGACTAATGGACTGCACTGACTATTTATTTGGACTTTGACTAGACTTTAGACTTGACGACTTAGGAATACGGTGTATGATGTGAATTGCCGCCTATTAACTTGACACTGGCAAATAGTTTTATGCCGATGCCATATATAAATAATTAAAAAAATACTGTCATATATGTCAATCGAAAAGTGATGATAGATTTTAGAAAATCTGTGAAATTAACAAAAATATTTGCAATAATGAGAGCGTTTATCTCTTACGAGATTCTCATAAGAATCTAATATAATAAAAAGTGTAATCACACGACCCGAATTAATAGATACTCAACATTTTTCCTTTCTCAACATTTCCACTCTTTACTCAACATTTCCAAGAAATAAGTATTCATTCCTCATTTAGCGTTTATGTGGTTCTTCGCGGGATGTAAAATTAGATAATTATCAAGCAATGAGTGTTTCAATGGGCACTTGTTAATTGGAACTTATTTTGTAGCGTGTATTTCTAATTTGCTTTAGTGATTAGAAGTTACGAGGTGTGAAATAGTCCGTGAAAATGGGTCAGTCTGGGAGTACAATGCCAGGTAAGTGCGGTTATTCATACTGTAAACACCAACTAGAATGTTCATTGGAATCTTATTAGACACATACTCATTCCTTTATACTATAACCTTTAAGGCAAAGGTTAGTAAGTAGATATGCCTTAAACTGATTATAGTTTATAACGATTACGATGTATTGTTTAATAATTTTCATCAATATAATATATTATGGTAACAGGGTACTTATATTAATTACTAAAGGTTCCCGCGTCATCGTGCGCGCAAAAGGAAGTACATTTACTCGTAGATATCGTACATTTTGCCGCAATAAAAAGTAGCCTATGTTATTTTCCATGGTATGCTCTATATCTGCCAAATTTCATCAAAATCGGTCCAGTAGCTTCGGAGCCTATTTAATGCAAACAAACATACAAACAGACTTCTGCTCATTATTACATTCTAGTGTAGAAAATGTATGTCCATAATCTTGTCTAGTTCTACTAATTGTATAAGTTCTATTACTACTACTTAATATGATTTAGTTATTAGGTAACATATAATAACCTAACCAAGAGCATGTCAAGATATGTATAAGGAAGGTTCTGTTATTATCAACACGCAATTGGTTTTCTTCAAATTACTTTAAAAGTTATTGTCCGATTTCACTCAAAATATTTTTCCTAAAGAGTTTTTAGCATGATCTAGCTAGCTAGACCAGCATGGAAACTTACAAGTTTCTATCTCCCATAGTTGAGAAATGCCAGCAGGGACCAACTTACAAACCACTTTGGAGGCAGATTACTCGAAAATGGTCGACTTTGAAAAAAAGTAATTTAAGAAACCTTACCTTTATTTTAAAAGACCTTTTCAATGATAGCCCACACGATGGGGTAGAATGAAAAAATAATTTTCATTCCCACTTCACATGTATGTAGAGCCACCCCTAAAATATGAAATT
Organism: Phengaris alcon alcon; assembly: GCA_037179445.1. Classification (NCBI taxonomy): domain Eukaryota; kingdom Metazoa; phylum Arthropoda; class Insecta; order Lepidoptera; family Lycaenidae; genus Phengaris; species Phengaris alcon. The sequence goes on from JAYRCH010000062.1 coordinate 1,279,200, forward strand.
ATTGTTATTTTACCATGCCAAAACCGAGATCTATACACAATCTTATGGATTGTGAACAGATCTCGGTTCGGATCTCTATACCAAATTTCATCTATTCATATTCATAATTACAGAATCTAGAAGTGCGGACAGACAGACAGATTTCATATTTTAGTGGTGGCTCTACCACCCCTAAAATATGAAATTATTGTTATTTTACCATGCCAAAACCGAGATCTATACACAATCTTATGGATTGTGATCAGATCTCGGTTCGGATCTCTATACCAAATTTCATCTATTCATATTCATAATTACAGAAGCTAGAAGTGCGAACAGACAGACAGAGGGACAGAGCAAAACTATAAGGGTTCCTTGTGTATTACAGAACCCTAAAAACCAAATTGATTATCAAATCACCATCAAACACAAAAAAGTATTTAAATTGTCAAAACTATATCAATTTATGGTTGATTCATTTGTGTCAATATAATAAGTTTTGATGTTCCATGTCACAGCGAAAAACATAAATGAAAATTTATTTTTTGTAATTTTAATGGAACATGATCGTCGGCAGATACCAAATCAGTGTGTGCGTACTTCATACAATACATTCATACTGATTTTAAATTAAACTATCGGCCGATAGAAAGGTTGCAGTTTTTGAGGACTCTTAACTCGCGCGGGAGGCCCCGGGCACGCAGCCAAAATGAGAAAATTTAATTTTTATTATAATATAGTTCAATTGGTATACAAATTCATACATACATATTATGCAGTTAAAAAATTACCCTCCTTTTGGCAGTCATGAAATAAATCATAGCACTCAGTACCAATTGAACCACTAATAATTTCATCAAAAGTAAAAATGTTTTACACCCAACAAAGTGGCCATGGGACATCTACTCTAAAATTTTAATAAAGTACGAGAATAATTGCTATTTTATAATGAGGAATTTAGATCTTGGCATTATAGTAAGTGTTACCTAGCACAATACTTACATTATACTTATCCAATGATGTATCACATTGGACATATTTTTTGACAATTGTCATTACTTTCCAGAATTTACTTCTCATTAGCAACACTATTGAGTGATGTAATTTTATTTATTTGTGCATCCAGCTTTTATAGGAAGGAATTTAGAAATTTAAATAGGAAGAAAGACTGGACACCGGCATATAAACAAGCTTGTTGCTGGCCTACATTTAACAATAATCAATAATTAATAATATAATAGGTCTTTACCTATGAAATTGCCGTTCTGCAGTACTGGCCATTTCAAATCAAAATAATCTTTGTTTGGCTAAGAATTCTAATTTAAAATTAATTTTATTTTAAAAACATGGAATTCTTTTTCCAAAAGTAGTCATTTGTTTATTGATTAGTGTTACATTTTCATCGCATTTCAATCTTTTTCATCGTCATGGATACGTTAAAAATTCGAGTAATTATGGAATATGAGTACCGTCGTGGCAGCAACGCGGCACAAGCGGCACGCAACGTCGTTCATCAACAACGTTCAACGACGTTTACGGAGCTAACACTACAAACCAACGCACCACCTGCTATTGGGTTGCTCGCTTCCGTTCTGGAAATTTCGACCTGAAAAATGAACCTCGCGGTCGTCCGAAGACTTTGGTCGACAATGACGAATTAAAGGCGATTGTGGAAGCTGATGATACACAATCTACGGCTGAATTAGCAGCAGCATTCGACGTTAGCGTCAAAACAATATTGGTCCATTTGCATCAAATTGGCAAGGTAAAAAAGCTTGACAAATGGGTGCCCCACGAACTCAATGATCGCCAGCGCAAAGTACGCGTCGAGACGTGCCTTGCACTGCTCAACAGACACACAAATGAAGGAATTTTGAACCGCATTGTTACCTGCGATGAAAAATGGAATCTGTTTGATAACCGCAAGCGCTCAGCAAGTTGGTTGGATCCTGGTTCAGCACCTAAACAATGCCCTAAACGAAAACTTACCCCTTGAAAACTGATGGTCACTGTTTGGTGGTCTAGCGCCGGTGTGAATCATCACAGCTTCTTAGCAAACGGGGTGAGCATTACTGCAGATGTGTACTGTGAAAAACTGAACACAATGATGGAGAAGCTGGCACATCTCCAACCAGCATTGGTCAATCGCTCGTCTCCGCTGCTCCTGCACGACAACGCGCGACCTCATACTGCACAGCAGACGGTCTCCAAGTTGTAAGAACTGGGGTTGGAAGCTCTCCGTCATCCGCCCTACTCACCAGACCTTGCGCCTACAGACTACTACTTTTTCCAGAATTTGGATAACTTCTTGGCGAGAAAAAAAATTCAATACCCGAGAGGCAGTACAAAATGCTTTTGAAGAATTTGTTGCCTCCCGTCCAGCTGATTTCTTTAAGAAGGGCATCAATAAACTGCCACTGCGTTGGCAAAGATGCATTGATTGCAAGGGTGATTACTTCGATTAATACAAATAAAAAATACATGAAAAAAATTCGTTTAAATTTTTTCATACAAAACGGCAATTTCATAGGTAAAAACCTAATATTAAAACAAGAGGAAGAATAATTTGTCAACCCCAAGTATATTATAGAGAAAGACTAGTGGCATTGTAAGTACAATAGAAGAAGAGTTATGACCAAGTCATAGAATAAGTTTTAGTTCCCATGGATTATTGTATGTACCAAAAATATGACAAATTGACATTCTCAACCTTCTGATCATAATAATAAAGCAAAATTTTCTATAAAATGTTCTGAATCAAGTCGTACACCATTTGATGGTTAATTTCATCAAAAAGAATCCAATTTTAACATGCAATAAAGTTGAATTTTGGATCTTTCAGAAGTAATGCTAAAAAAACCTAAGGCATAATTATTATTACAACTACAAAATTCAAATTAGTAGTGTTTTGTATTTTCGTCAAAAGTAAAAGGTCTCGACCAAAATTATAATAAAATTGTTGTGAACTTTATTAGTAGTCGATTAGGGTGCATTTCAAATAGCATTTTTTAATCAATATTGCCTTGTGCGTACGAATGTTTTATCGAACAGCTGAGGATCAGCTGTAGCTTCAACTACCTGTCATTCTTTTATTTTTTCTGGACGCACGTGTTTGCGAAATGGACTTGTGACTTATCAAAGAAATATAAACTTTAATACTATTAAATGAAGGTCGAAATTAAATTAGCTTTTCAAATTTGAAGTTGTACAATGCGCAATACTTTGAATAGTTTCAGTTATGCAAAGGATGTACTTTTTTTTTAAATCAGCTGATGTAAAGACACAATGGAGAAAGGCCTCATGTATACAAAATCATATGATCGTGCAGTTACGTCTATTCTAACTATTGTTGAGTTTACACTTGCAACTTAAAATTGTTAAGAATTGAAAAGCCATAGGACCCTCTTAGTAGAAGTGATCATTCCTACTAAACGCAAATAACCCAAATTCCTAAATTAATGTTGTGATATTTACATATATACGAACTATTTGAACCTAGATCCAAGAAATGAATTCTTTAACTGACATAATTAAAATAAAATTGCATAGATTAACATGAATTAACAACTTAACAAGACGGCGAGAAACAAAATATTAATATAACGAGAACGTATCTAATTGTTCTTAACCAATTCACGATAATTGCTACTGATGTTTCGAAGGAATTTAACCTTTTGCATAGTACAATAGAGTCTATTTTTCAAAACTTTTAGCACTCTTTGTACTGAAATGCGCGACAGCTGAATATCAGCTGGTTTTAAGGAAAAAAAGTGAGCAAACTCGGTTGTAAAAGAAATAAGGTTGAAATTAAAAATGACATTTTGATAATGAATTCGAGAGCCTGCACTGCACATGTTGAGAGCCTGGTAATTGCTATGCGATTATTGTTGGTAAAAGAAGGGGGTTTGTATCATACGAAAGTTTGCCATAATATATTAGTAGAGATCTCCTAATATCATGGCAAAATTTCCTTGAAAACCTTGAAAATCAAAACGTGTAGGTGAGAGCCAAAAAAGTTTGTCTCCGATGAAGTAAAATTGGAAGACTGTATTTTTTAAATCGTCGTCGACTAAGCGCTTTAATGTATAGACAAAGGGATCAGCATAATAATATAGTGAAATTGCTATTTATTCGAAAGAAATGTTTTCTTAAAGCCTATTGTTGTTGAAGAAGGTATCTCAACTTCTCTTCTTCTCAAGTTGAGATACCTTAGATAAGATAGAGATACCTAGATAGATAAGTTGAGAAGTTAAGTTGTGAAGTGTGTACTCTTAAAATTAGAATTGTTGTATTCGTTTTTCTTAATATCGTGAGATATAAAAATATAACTTATATTTTATTTTAAACCATCTAAACACAATTTGTGAACATTATTTATATTAAACTGGTATTAAGGAATATATTAAGGATTATCCCAATACTGGCAATACTTTAAATTGATAGTTAAACAAATCAGAAAATATTAAAAAACTTTGTCTTAGTTGCAACTATCAGTTAGCCATGAAAATTTTGAAATAAATTTATTATTACTAGTATGTAACACTTTCACAATTCACAATAGGGCAGCAAGATGGCGACACAATATGATGTTATTTTAAAATGTTTTAAATATTTGGCATAATAAAAATCAAATTGTTCGGACATAACATTGCATACTTACATATGAAATGAATCAGAATCGTGTTGTTTCAAAATGTTATGTCCGAAGCTTTTTTAATTATTTTCCGATGCATTGTGACACCCAATAACGACACAAACCGTCATAATGTTTTTAATAGTCGGAGATGTATGCACTAGCGCTTGACCTTGACAACTGACGGGTCGTTCGAACAAACTGAGCCGATATGGCTCAGTATGATTTACTTCACTTTTCATGCACGTACCCGGTTTCTAGGCGTTTTAATCTAAGTTTCGGCCTGAACGGATTCGAGCACATACACGAAAAATTGTCGCGAGCTTCGATCGTGTTTTTTTAGGGTTCAGTAATACTTAAGGAACCCTTACAATTTCACTCTGCCCGTCCGTCCTGTCTGTCTGTGCGCTGCTCTCCTAGCTTCTGTAATAACTTTATGACAATAACTTTTGTAGTAATTCAAAGAGAAACTATTGCGCGTTAATAGTTACGGAACCCTCCTTAGACATGTCGTGACATGCTCTTGGTCAGATTAGGCTATTATTTTATTTATTAATTGTATTTTGCTGCAACTATAGTCACGCTATCGACGAAACCGAATTATTGTGTCATACATTTTTCCAGTAATATGTTATAGAAATAATTTCTCTTTGTTTTATAGTAATAGTCTTTAGATTTTGTCAACCATAGTGACTCTAAAGTTTTAAATGAACTTCAATGAACTCTAATAAATAATCTTTAGACCACGTGCCATTTTTAGGGTTCCGTACCCAAAGGGTAAAAACGGGACTATACTTTGCTGTTCGTCCGTCTGTCGCCAGGTTGTATCTCTATACCTTCCTATACCGTAATAGCTCGACAGTTGAAATTTTCACAAATGATGTAGGTATTTCTATTGCCGTTATAACGACAAATGCTAAAAACAGAATAAAATAAAAATTTGAGGCTCACATACAACAAACGTAAATGTTTCCGTTTTGTACGGAACTCCTCTTGCTGACTCGCACTTGACCTTTTGTTTTATTTTACACTCGAATTTTATTACCGTTCAGTCCAATTTTATTACTGTTCAGTCCATCCGTTCAGGTCAGAATTAATGTTGCCAACTTAAATGTTTTACAAAGTTTTACTACTAAATTTAGTATTTTATTTCGTCTTTAGTAGGAATTTATTTGTTAGTAGTGGTGTTTTGTAGAAAATAGCTAGACAGTAACCATAATATGCAAAATGGCCCGCTACTATGTGCTATTATAATATTATGACACCTTATCATATTAGCACATAGTAGCACGCGTCCGTAAGTCGCTTAAAACTACCGATTTAATTTCTATATACGTAATATTTCCTACTATATTTTTTTTAATATAACGGTAAATATTTTATATATAATATTTTCAATTGAATATTAAAACTGAAAAAGCAGTTTTTTTTTGTAAACACAAAATCCGTAAAAAAACTTTTAGGTATTCCTAAGTTTAGTAGCTTTTTTATAGTTATCGGTCCTCTTTATTAGTTTTTAGTAGAAAACGACGCGAGTTTAGTAGTTACGCAAAAACAGAGTAGGCAACACTGGAACGAATCGCTTCAGTCCGTACGGCCGACTGATGCGATCTCCAAATTGCACACAGACGATATGATTTTGCATCCGTTCAGGCCGAACTGAAGGAAAACGGGACCGTGTATGGGACCCATAATGATTTTGTAATCTATGTATGTATGTTTGTTCCACCGTTAGCGCCTAAACTACTGATCCGATTTTATCAATTAAATTAGGTATCAATATATTCGTAATAATAGCCCGGGAACATAGGCTATTTAATTTACGTTATAGTTATAGTTTTTATTAAAAATATATATTTATTACTGTTTACTACTTTTTAATTTTGCAACTGATTCCTGTACATTTCGCATCATTCGGTCCATAATTACTTATCTTGTCTTTCGGAAAATATAAGATTTTTTCTCATTTAAAACAAATGCATGTCCCTATTTGATTATCATTATCCAATTATTATTCATTAATTAATCGCGAAATGCTATTAAATTAAATCAAACCGCCTGTTGAAGCCAAATTAAAGCCAAATTCTTTAACAACGATTGTAACGCCGCGCTGTCACTAGTCAATGCGCGAAAAGTGAAAATAGCGTGTCTCTCCTTTGTTTAAAATACTAATATCGAAATGCCTGTAAATAAAACAAAAGCCGGCTGGCGAGTGAATTCATTTCGCGAGCCCGAACAAGGACGGTCCTCGACATTACAATATATGAAATAATAAAAAAAATGGAACATCTGTCCCGACGGCACGCGAGGGGCGCGCGCCTACAATACGCCATCTTTAAATGCGCGTAATTTCTATGGTTTCATAAATTCATTACACCTGGAGAAAGTGGACCTTTTAAATATATTGCTAATGGTTTATATAAAAAAGTTGATTCACTTACCCCTAATGGATGTATTATAATATTATCTTATAATATAAAATTATTGTGTGTGGTGTTAATGTTACAGATCTTCGAAACGGCTCGACCGATTTTTATTAAATTTTTAAGGTGTATTTTGTAGACGTATGAGAACTATGATAATAGTTTGTAAACTATTTTGATACCCCTAAGTGACATTGGTGACCGACTCCGATATATTACACTGGTCAACAAAAAGAAAATACTGTTTTTTGGGATTTTTGTTTGTTTCTATCTCAAAAAGATGCGTACTTTTAAAATATTGTAACAGTTTTTCTCTAACAGTTTTTGTTTTTTAACCAACTTCCAAAAAAAGGAGGCGGTTATGCATTCGGCTGTATTTAATAATATATATATTATTTTTTGTATGTTCAACGATAATTCCTTCTATGGACCGAAATATGTAAAGGGTATAATCCCAAGTTTGTCCCGTTTTCACCAAAGTGGTGACCTGATGATGGGATCCATGAGGAATCGAGGGAACTCTTCGAAATTTATATGGACACATAATATGGTGATTTCGAACTTTTTCTGAAGTATTCCAAGCATATGTTACCAAAAAGTAAGTTTTTATATCAAGGTATCCCTGGATCCAAAAGTACTGAACAGAACTCCTGAGTCCTTATAATATATACATGTTTGGGGATTCCAGCGTTGTTTAAAGAACTGCAAGCATATGCCATCATACCACTTATAGTAATTATCATCATCATCACCGCCATCTTCACAAGAAATACCAACATAATATTATTACGATGACATAGGTACTCACTACTCATCAGAGTTTTGTGCACCGATATCGATGTGTTCATAATAATATATTTAACTAAAAAGAGAAAAAAATAATCTTTTTAAACAAAAAATTGAAACCGACTTCCAAAGTAAAAATGCACAAAAAATTATGAAAAAAAACTTATTTTCTAAATAATTCCTCTTTTAAATTCGGCTAAATAAATAATTTTAAGTCGGTACCAGCAAATTTGAGTGTATGTGAGTTCTATAAAATATTATAGGATATTGTTTGGGCTGGTACCGACTTCAAAATTAGGAAGATTGAGTAGATAAATAGTAACAATTTTAGCCGATTTTAAAAGGGGAATTATTTAGAAAATAAGTTTTATTTCATATTTTTTTGTGCATTTTTACTTTGGAAGTCGGTTTTATGAGATATAGCTAACTACCCGCATTAACTATTTTCTGTTAGATTTTAGTTTTTTATTGCTCACTAAAATATATTTTGTTGTTGTTTTCGATACGGTCTCATCAAAAAGACGTTGTGTAATTAATCCAGATTGTTTCTGCTATATTTGTAGTGAATATAATTATATTCCAAAAATATATCGAAAACCTATAACGGATTTCGTGAAAACTGCGTTTCATTACTAGTTTAAAATAAAAGTGTGTAATCGGGACAAGCCATGTGTTCCTCGTGTTGTATGCCAGAAATGTGTGGTATGTTCAGTCGGTTTGGTCGGCTATGGTCCAGTGGAAAAGGTAATAAATGTACGTAAAGAAATGAAAAAGTAAAATAATGTATGCAACGTCTTCTGATGATCCAAATCTCTGTGAACCCGAACGAAGAATACCAAGTGTCTCTGATCCAGACTACTCTAACCTTTCGGAACCTCATGTGTGATAGGCACATATTAGGCAACTCGTGAAAGGTCCTGATTTTGTCAAATCAATAACTAAATTGGATGCAAAGCTTGAAATTAATTTGTTCAATGTCAATGAGTAATTTCCTAGACAAAAAGAAAAATCCACTTCCTGCACTCACATTTAGACCGATTCCCATAAAATCTGGTGATTTTAGTGAAGAACAGGGTGAAAGATTTAATCAAGACCTTCGGACAATGGAAGAACGTTATCAAGGAAGGTGGGACTCAAGTTAAATAGCTCCGTTGCATTTAGTTCAGATAGGATAGTATTTGATTTTACACCTGTATGATTGATATACACTAACTCGCGCTTTGTCTAAACGTCATTTTCAAATAGCTATTGGGCTAACGAGCTGTTTGACTATCTTGCGTTGTGCCTAATTCGCTTAAAAACTACTTCGCTGTACACCTAAATCTTATAATATGGCATAACTCGCGCTATGCCTGAAATTTTGTACATAGATCAGAATGATGTAACGTTTGACCATATTTAACTGTCACACCGTACACGACAATGATACTTTTACGATATTCTATTTTCTCATATCTGTGGGAAAGCCATGCTACTTAGTTAATAAGGCTAACTTTCGTTACCTACTTCGCGATTTGATTTAGTCATAACGATAGTTATTCGTTTTGTGAATTAGTTATGCCAAGCTTAAAGGATTTAAGATACATCATACATAATAATATAGTTCTTCTACAATAAAACTTAGGCCTTTTCATCCGTTATTGGATGATTTATACAGTATTCTCCGAGCGAAGTAACTACTCTTGAAATACTGTAGTGCCTGGAACAATCAGTTTTTTTAAATGTCGTATAGTTTCCTAAGCACATACGGCATTCTCACAACATAGCCTATTCCAGAGGAATGACTGGTCAATACGTCTGGGGCCAACCATGCGGATTTCCTCACGATGTTTTCCTTCACCGTTAAAGCGTCCGTATAATGTACTCGAGATCTGAAAAAGTCTCATTGGTGCACGCTACAACCTGGGAATCGAACCTACACTCTCTCGAGTGCGAATTAAACGGTCTACCCACTAGGCCACGGGGCTCCACCGTTAAAGCGTACGTATAATGTACTTGAGATCTGAAAAAGTCTCATTGGTGCACGCTACAACCTGGGAATCGAACCTACACTCTCTCGAGTGCGAATCAAACGGTCTACCCACTAGGCCACGGAGCTCCACCGTTAAAGGGTCCGTATAATGTACTTGAGATCTGAAAAAGTCTCATTGGTGGACGCTACAACCTGGGAATCGAACCTACACTCTCTCGAGTGCGAATCAAACGGTCTACCCACTAGGCCACGGGGCTCCACCGTTAAAGCGTACGTATAATGTACTTGAGATCTGAAAAAGTCTCATTGGTGCACGCTACAACCTGGGAATCGAACCTACACTCTCTCGAGTACGAATCAAACGGTCTACCCACTAGGCCACGGAGCTCAATAAACAATTGTAAATATAGTGCTTTTTCGTAATCAATCAAAGTAACCAAAAAATAAAAAAATAATCAATCAATCATGTTGTTTGATGGGAAGTAATGTTTAACACATTGTTGATTCTTCACCTTTAATTCGTGAGTTTTGTTGTGCGAATCTTTGAAATTAACATTAAATTACCTACATAATGTATGTTAACCCACAAAGATATGTACCTACTTTCACAGATTTTACTGCATTTAATTTTGATTATTAATGTAAGAAAAAAATTTTGTTACTTGCTTAATTGTTTTTAAATAGAAAATACATACAGTAATTTGATAAAAATGTGTTATCATTTATTAGTAGAAGTTGTTCGCTATAACAAGATGAGTACGTGATGTTGAGGCGAATAAAACTATTTTTTTACCTCTTTATAACGAATTTTAGACCATCCTAACCTCAACATAACAAACCTCAGTTCAACGAATTACTTGATATAACGAATATTTACTTGTTCCCCTCCGATTTGTAATATTGAGGTTGCACTGTACATGACTTTGTAAAAACGTCATGTATGAAACGTTGCCTTTATTTTAAAAGATCACACCACACACGATGGGTGAAGTAATATTTTTCATTCCCACTTCACATGTATGGAGAGCCACCCCTAAAATATAAAATTATTATTATTTAGTGATACCAATACTGAGATCTATACACAATATGTAACTATACCAAATTTCATCCATTTATGTTCATAATTACAGAAGCTAGAAGGGCGGACAGACAGACAGACGGACAGAGCGAAACTATAAGGGTGCCTTGAATACTATAGAACCGTAAAAAGGCTGGCCGATTTCTTTATTTTTCCCTCAAAACATGATCCTTGTAAGGAAGTTTCGGTTTCGGCCGAAACTGAGACCGCTGCCGTAATTCCTTTTCGGTTTCGGTTTCGGTCGTATAAACCAGTTTCGGTCGGACACTACCAATAACATATTTTTTTTTAAAGGAAACAAACCGTGTTGACCAGTGAGTGAGTGTTATCGAATGATGATACGGGCGCAGTCATAATTTTTATACAATTCTCTTTCAATAACGTAACGAATACGTAGTTGTCAATTGTTCCCGCCAACCCCACAGGTATTGATAACCCTTTCACACATCACGTGTAGGCTGTAAGGGTAGGTAGTAACTGTAGGCGTAAGTAATTATCAACTCAAATGTTAGTAAAAAGTAATTTATATTTATTTTAATGGAGTGAAATAATGGTACACATAATATTTTTGTCGTATTTTAAGTAAATAAGCTTTAATGAAGCACAGCTTTTATAGTTTTTTTTTGTTTTGGTACCGTTACATTCGAAATAGCTATTCTCATTACAAATAGAGATTATCAAGGTGTGATGCGCACGCGTCGAAATTATAACATTTGTGATTTTTTTTAAGGCGCCTCTATGTACATCCGCCACGTGGGGAAACGCATCTGGTATTGACTTCCAAGTGATTGTGTTACAGCCCGTTCAGAGCTATTACCTCCGCCGGCAGGACGTTTACGCCGACTACATTAAGATCAACCTCATAGCAACTCTGAGGTAAAATAATAATTCTGAACGGACTATACACATCACACAGATATAGATTAGGCTGGCCGCCATGAACATGAAATTAACAAAAAAAGTTATTTTTTAATCAATAAATAAAAATCAATAAAAAATGCATCAAGGTAATATACTTAACAGTTAACTGTATCAGCTGAAATACCCCAAATAAACGTCTTATTGTGTTGCTATGACTCAAATTCTGTCCGTCTTCCAGTAGGTAAACAAAGTTCAACAGTAGGTACCCAGTGCATATTGTTCAATTTATTTTAGAAGTTTTTGTGCTCTTCAATTTCAAACATACAGTCAAAGAGACTTGTGCGTGTATCTTCTTCAGTAGTGAATAAAGTTAAATTTTCAATCTCTATTATAAAAATGCAGAGCCGCGTCGCGTCGCGTCTAGGTGTGAGCTGACCCTTGGGCTCCGTTAGCTAAATATTGTGCCAAGGAGATGAATCGTGTACTCCAGCGCTGCACCAGCAGAGTTGCTAACACGTCTAGTCAAAGGGGTACGCTCTCTTTTTGAAAAGATTTGCTAGTCACGATGTCCTGGAAATGGCAGAAATGGCGATTCCACCGTTACGGATTCGTAGAAGTTTTGATGTGGTATTTATGTAGTCAGGAAAATGGTTCAAAGTGCCATTTCGGGTGGAACAAATTATACCCCACCCTTTCGGATTCGGAGACAAAAACGCTAAAATCTGCTAATTGTGTAATGCTACCTATATTTTTGGTAATTTTTTTTTACCATTGGTAGAAGTGGTGATATGGTGGTATTTGTGGGAGTGGTGGTGTGATTGAGGTGTTATCCACTACCACCACCACCATCATAACAATGACTACTACCATCGCTACCACTGTTCTCACCTCCTCTATGATCATCATAACCGCGACTACTACCACCAACACCATCCCAGTCACTACTTCCTATAACACCACCATCAACACATGCTTATTTAAAATAATTTTCACATCCCATTTTCAGTGAAGATTTCGGGTGGAACAATTTTCAAACTCCCATTATTTAAATGTCAAATAGTTTACGGAATTGAAAACAAGTTATTTACATTTACCTTTGAAGTATTCAAGAATTTTTAAAGTTTCGAATAGCTCACACTTTCTTTATGTGAAAAAATCAAACTTTTATATATTTTTCATTACGGATGGAACAAGCTATCAGTATGTTTTTATAGCGCAACAGACTCAAAAAATAAAAACAAATAATAATATTTTTGTGCAAATAACATTAAATGAATATAGTTACTTTAAATTTTGTTGGTAAATAATATTGTAAGACTTTCATACCTATTATTTTTAGGTAGTTTTTAACAGTGTGATTTTGCAACTAATATTTTTTTTAAATATGAAGCATATTTATAATCATTTGGATTTATGACTAAATATAGTCTTTCTTCTTTGCATTAATATCAACAAAAGCAAGAAATAAAGTTATTTTAAATTTTGGTTTCTGAAATCCTACGCGGCGGAATCGCCCAAATATAAATACGAGGATAGTATAACAAAAAAAAAATGAACTGAACTATTAATTGCCATTTGCCACCCGTAGTATTTATGGGATTTTATATAAAAACTTGTGGGCAAATGAACAACTACAACAAAAGTGTTAAATTACTTGCAGAGGTCATTACATTATTCATTTGCCACCTTTATTGGAACAAAAAAAACATCCCCTCAAATTTTTGGCAAGCCCATTCAGCTAAATGTCACTTATGTCAAAGGGGTATTGAGAGGTTGTTGAACTCGCCTAATCCAGGCAGATGGAGGTGTTGGTCGCCGCGCGCGCAGCCTCCGCGCAAGGTGTTTGCGCGCATCTGTCAAATGCCAATGAAATGCCCGCAGTAGCGCTAACTTTTCCCGATGTTACATTTAGTACCTATTGTACCGTGCTAGTAAACTAGAGGTTAATTTAACATTTGCGGATAAATAGTAGTTAGTGCATTACATACCTGTAGATCTTTAACCTGAAATTCCTGAAAAACAAAAAATTTTTAATTAGAAAGAATCAAGACTATAAATGTGTTATGAAAGAAATACTAAATTGTTTGTTTGGCAGGTGTAGACGGGCCCTCATATCAGCGGTTTGAACTTTTTAAAATAGAAATAAGTAGTACATACACATAATATTACAATTTAATAAAAATGTAATCCAATACTTGCAGCTTTTTTCAATTTCAGCCAAAATAAAAATTGTTACATATTTTAATGTTTCCCGCAAAATGTCAAACATTTTAGTTAATAGGTATTTGAAGTTAATTGTTCTGAACTTTGCGAGTTATTACCGTCGCACCGCACTAGTCTATTGTTTGAACTAGTCATTAACTAGCAGCATTGCAAATTAATGCACGACCGCCATATAGGGTATAATTGGAGTGGACTAGGAAATCACCCTTAATTTTACTTCAACATACTAAAGTTTCTCCCTCGCAATTCTGAAACACGCTAAACCCCTCTAAAGTTAATGTCACGCGAATCACCTGCTATGGCATACTTGAAGTAACTACTACGACTGAGATGTCGACATTTTCAGACCAAATGCCGATTAATCTATTGGTTGTGCGAACCATCTGCTTCCACGGAGAATCGACCTACTTCTACTTAACCAAAATTATTTAAATCATTCATAACCTGCGCATGATTTGACTCAATGCTTTAATTAGTTCCAAAATTACTCAAGGAATTTAGCACGATGCTATGGTACAGTGTTATATTTGGTCCTTGTGCAATGATCTTCCTTCTGCCATATAGATGAAATCTAATTGTCAGCGAGGCCCTCCAATAAGTATAAAAAGTTGGAACGATTAAAGGTCTAGTTAATTAGTAAGTTAACCTCTAAACCTCTGAATGATGAAATTAGCTCGTCCGACTCAGTAAGAAATTTCTATTAGCACATCCTGTGCCTTACTTACCATAAAAGTATTAATTTTAGGACCATTCATGAATTAATATTAACACACAACAGAACATTAATATTTTTTAAAATTGCTGAAATTCTTTGCTAAAATTTATGAACTGACTATTGGGAACTTCATGATACCAGGAGTCCAGGATGTTTTGATTATTCAGAACTCTGAAGAATAAAGACGACCTAATAAGATAAAGAGATATGAAAAGGATAATTTATGAAAATAAACACAATCCGAGGCTATCCTATTCTTGTGGTATTAAATGTCATGCAGTAAGGGATGCAAGAGTATTAATATATTATGTACTCCCGTAATGTTAATAAAGGGCTCGTTTTTTAACATTAAAACGTATCACCAATACTTTAGGGTTGGTTTTTAATCACAAAGTAAACCGGCAGCTGTAACTCTGTTAACGCTGTAGCTGCAGCCCCTACTGGAGTAGTGTACGGCGTCGCTTCGCCTTCATCACTCCGCCGTTAGGTCTCGTCGCGAGCGGACGTGCTCGCGTCTTCAAAATTATTCCTGGGATTTACGTGAAGTGACTCTCGTGACTTTAGAATCGTGTATATTGTTTCGTGACTGTGAAATGTTTTGATATGAATTAACAATTGTTCGTTTTAAATTTCTTTGTCCACAAAAGCCGCATAAATGATGGGTGTAAGCAGTTGTATGAGTGTACGACAAGCTAGAGGCCCTTGTCACTGTCCCGCTTGCCCTAGGGCTTCAGGACATGGGGCCCAGATGCCTCCTCCGACTCTCGTGTTGCCTCCGATGGCATTGGATACTGAAACCACGCCTGTAAAAGACAAGAAGGGGTCCAAAATGAAGGTCCTGAAAAAAATAAAGAAAAAAATTGGATTAGGTAAGTCGTTAGAATAAACATTAAATTCCTAAAATTTCTAAATTCGTGCTTGTATATTATTATGTTAATTCATTACAAATATCATCATTTGTTATTAATGCAAAAATATATTCCATTATATTTTACTACTTGAATGTAATGTCTATTAGATAATTCGCAATAGCAACGAGTACCGACTTTTAACGGCTTGTTTGGTTTTACAAAATTTAACTTTCATATTCATGGAACATGTCAAATAACATGTCATTTTACTGTGTTCCTATTTTTAAACTGTTTAAAAGTTGTGAATGTCATTGTTGAAGGAAACCGCAGCTTTTGACCATCTACCCGTTATCTAACAACAATTGCTTGCTTGTCAGTTGAGCGTGCTGCAACGGTTTTTCCTGTTCTAATTAAATGTTGTTTCTACTATTTTAATCTATCCTGTTTTGGGAATTTTATTATGGAAGTTATTTTTCTACATAGTCCGAAACGTAAGTTTTTTTATATATTATCTAAGTTGTTTCTAAAACTTTGATCTTAGCGATTACCATGTACTAACTAACATACTAACTTGTGTAGATAATAAGTTTTAAGCAAATATCAAACGTATTATGTATGGCTCCCGCTTATTGTTACATAATATTTGTTATGATTTCATATTTTAATTTCAATGTTTAATATTATACATTTATCATATTTCTTGTTGCGTTTTGTTTTCGGTATCATGTCGTTTTAAGCGTCACTGAAGTTAACTTTTTGCTTCGAGGCGCGTGCCATCTGCCCGTTCGGGGTGTACGGAGACATCTGCCGCTTTTAATTTTCTTGTAATTACCGGTTCTTAATTAGTTAAACTTCGTATTATGACTACTTTTACTATATGCACATCTGTATATAAAGTTTATTATACTCTTTCTGTAGCTTTTATATAGGATTATCTAAAACATTGCTAAAAATATTATTGTCTTTTACTAAAGTAACTTAATATGTTGTTGGCTAAATGCTTCTTTCGACTTAGCCTTGTTTTTCCAGATAGTTTGAGATTTGATTGTATTATCACGTGCAAATTGATACCTAGAATAACGATGCACCTAAGTTGTAAACTAATTAGTAATTACTAAACAACACAACTATAAGAAGACTAAAGTCTAGAACAAATGCTTATACCATTGATTACAATACATTTTCAATATAATATGCCAGCTGATGTTTTCGGCAAGAATTGAAAACCTTACCAGATGTTTAGACAAATTATTTGGCTTAATAACTATTGTTCTGAGTTAAACATTCGTGGGATTCAGTGGTTAAGATGTCTTTTTCAATAGTTTAAAGAAAGAAACAACTTTAACATTGCTTATTTAAGCACATGAATCTTTATTGGTAGCAGATGATACAGAGTCCATAAAACATAAATAATATAAATACAAGGCGTCCTATACATTCCTGGTATCCATGTCCCGTGGATGAGTCTAACCAAATGGGTCAGAATGGATTTTGTGCAATAATAGATATTTTTTTTAATTTGCACACGTCGTAAGTAGCTTCGAGAAGGTCGATCGCAACAAAACAGGATCCCAAGACAGCTGTTCTATTAAATGTCGCTTTTAAAATCGAACGGTGTAAGCAGCTGACGAATATGTAGGGCTGTGTACTTCGTATTTCTTGTTTGTTTCTTTAAGATAAAGAAAAAATCGTTAACTGAATAAAAATTTCAATATGCAGATCACTTTTGAAACAATTTGAAAAAGTAAATATTACTGTCCCAGAATAGTTGGATTGAAAATATAATTAAAAATTCTTTAAATTATAAAGTTGGACTTAAATCCGGCCTCGAATCGGCTGTTGCACGTTTATGTTCATAGTTTTTCATAACAACGTCCTTGCACATGATTAATTATAATAAAATTGGTGTAATAAAAATAATTCATGAAACTTTATTATTGCTGTAGATGTAACGGCAACGAGACCGAATAATATAAGAATAATATACAGTAATTATTACTTAGCTTTAATCGCTTAAAAAGAGAAAACATTAACAATACGATATATTATTCTACACCTTAGTAGCAAAATTTGCTTGTATTCTCTGTTATACTACAACCCTATGTTGCGCAGGCGCAGAACCCGGGGTCCCGTTTCTAAACAGCTGGTGTTCAAAGATGAGAGAAAGAGAAATCCTGTTCGCGATCAATAATGTTAGAAGGAGACAGTAATACAGCATGTGTTTGTTATTGATAACGTTAACATAACACCCGTATAAAAATCCGATATCTCCGATAATACTTATTTTGGATATAGTAGTAAATTATGTTAGGTCTCGGAACTTGGAAGACTGATGAAAAAATCCTATGTAGAAAATGGAATAATTAATCTTGTATAATTATTAAAATTGACGAGGCAGAGGAATATAAATTAAAGTAGTCATAGAGGCAGACAATAATTTAAGATATAAAAAAAAAATTACTAAATGCGCTTACTGCGAAGGAAGTCATTTGCAGTACAATTTGGTTTTATAACACGGAAAACAACAACAATGAAAGTTAAGAAACAAAGAGCGCCTGCGTGCCAAGGAAAAAAAAAGATCTTGTTGATCTGAACATGCTCGCGATTTCAAAAGATACAGTTGCGGTTTTGTGTACAGGACCTACGTTGTTCTTTGTGACCACCGAAATCTACCCAGTTACCCCTATATTATCTTTTATACATTTCATCACATAAGGACACACACAAATAACGAGGGATTCGCTGCACGTGTTTAAAGCAAATTCATTCCTTTACGATTCATACGATACTTAGACAAATCACAAAGACAATTTTCAGTTAATAAACCAAATCCTTTAAGAATATTTAATTGTTTTAATATTTTTATAAACCCTTACGAAATGCATAAATAATGTGTGACGATTTTCCAAAGAAAAAATGTAATTATTCCTGCTCTCAATTTTCTTTACCTGCTTTTATCCTTCTTTACATCTGTAACATCTTGGACCACAAATCAACTAAATAGGGTATATCAGCTGGCGGTAGCACCTTTTTCATAGTTCCGTCTCTTTCTAATAATAGCTATTTTATATTGTCTCCTATCTCCTTCGGGTTGTTCTCATTTATACATACGAAGCAGCTGATACTTTATATATCTTATTGAAAAAATCTAAGTAAGTAATATCGTACATATATCATTTTATTTTTAATGAATTTGAGGAAATTGTATTTTTTTGTGGCTTGAGCGTCAAAGTTTAGTTTATATACAAACGACAAAAAAGTATTTCGGAACGCTTAAAATTTGAAAACCTTCGAAACTGAAAGTCGAGAATTCCACGCTCGATTCTCACGATCATTAGCCGCTCTTCTTAAACCACTCGAAATTCCAATTTCGTATGCGTGATCCGTGGACCACAATTCACTTATCTTAGTAATAACTACTATCATTACATTGTGGTGGTCTTATAAAAGCGCCTTGTCTTCCTTGTCTGGTTCGTCCAAGAATGTTTTAGTCAGTTTTTTAGAGTACACTCAGTATGGGAATATATGATTGAATGTGTTGTCTGAATTGCATACTCTACATAGTATACATATATACATGTCATTTTCTTTTGCTGGTTAGTTTCGTTATCCATTCCTCTCATTGAATGTACCAGGAATGCACGAATAGTTAGTGTTATCTGGTTCAATTTCGTAAAGAGGTGAGGTGCTGAGGTCGCCGGGTCGTGAGATGATACTTACGCCACGCTTACGTATCGTCGCTCGATGTTCCGGGATTGAGCTTAATGTTATATAATATTTTGTTTTCGATAGGTCGGTTTCTGGAATTAATTATATTATCAATTAAAATAGATGAGGGAGAAAAGTAGAAGTTGGTTTACTAACGTTATTCTGAGCTAATGAAGCTGCAATGGGAATTTAATTTTTAGTATGTTTGCATTCAAAATTACCTAATTAGTAATCCTTTGGCACGATTTGCCTACACATCAGGAAAACCGATATTGAAATAAAGTATCTGCACACATCTTAATATAGCATTAAAGATAGTTCTTTAATGCTTCGATGTAATAAAAGGCACCGTAAAAGTAGGTACTAGAAATAATTTCAAATTTTAAAACCAATTACTATGTTTCCGTTATTTTCGAATAAACTGTGAAATGCGTGAGTGAGCGCACATTATTCGGATCACGGAGAGTCACGTAATGATCAAGCGATCAACTAGAGAGATTCAACTTCTAAGAACATTTATTTTTAGTTTTTGTCGCTTGTTTCGTTACAACCATTTTAGAACGTAGTTTAAAAGTATCACAAAAATTAATTGAAGATAAGATATTAGAAACATAGCATCAATCGATTCACTAATCCCTTCCGGCTCCTGTGATAAGTGTTAAATGCATAGATAATACCCACAACCCAGGTCTCGGGCATCTGTGTGCGTTATGCATTCACAACATGGTGCTAGTTAACTGTGTGCATAAAAAATCTTACAAAATAGATTCCCACAATACCAAACAAAAGAAGTAAACTTATTTTTTTCTGTTAGGAAATGCATCTGGTCAGCAGATGTAATACAACCCTTTAATTTTTTCTCTTCAAAATTTCGCGGAACCTGTTCGTGGGAAAGATCCTAGTCAAAGGAAATTGCGCAGATTTTCTACCGATTGTTGGATCGTAACTTTATTTCTATCCTCGTTGAGTTCAAAATTGTCTATCCTAATCGCTTTCAATTCCAATCATTGGCGTTTAAACTTACAAGTAGTGAATTGCTAATTCTATAGTGTCGCTATTGAAATATTATGTTTAGCTTCCGGTAGGTACTCTGTCGTGCTCTTCCAAATAGATACCTTTTGGGACTTACTCGGATTTGATGAAACCTTTTAAAATTCGCAATTTAAAAACAAGGTCATTTTTAATTGTGTATTTATGTTTATTGTACAGTAGTTAGTAGACTAGTAAATTACAACTTATTACAAGCGAAAGCGTGTGAACCTTCGACAGCTATTTCAGGCATTAGACAGAAAGTGGTCTAGTACGGAATTAAAAACAAATCGTAGCATTCTTAGTGACTCTTTTCACTTAATGAATTCCTAGTAGGAACGTCTAGTGGACCACTGGACACAGTGTTTTCCTAGTACAAAATTATGCATATTTATGAAGTATGCAGCGCCTCTTGGCACGACTCACGAGACAATGAGATTCATAATTGATTTATTCAATATTCAAATTAATTTTCAACTGATCGTAAAAAATTTGAACAAACACACATATTGAATCGTAATCGAGTGGTCCCGAAACAAAATCTGTATTGGATGACAAAATAAATCGATACATCGCCGACAGAAAGGTGAGGTTCCCACGGTCCGTGAGACCGCGCGAAAGGAAAAGAGATAACCGATACGACGCGAGTGCGAGAGAGATAACTCAATGTTACAATAATTTTAAAAACTTATATCTAGAGCTAATTGTTACGATAATGTAACTTATGATTGATATGAATGAAATAAAATTAATGGTCATAACAAGCACCAACTATTCTCATGAAATAAATAATAATTAGTATCTGGGTAAACGAGCTTTTATCGGTGTTCTGATAAATTTAAAAAAATAATAAAAAGAAGCACAAAAATATTTATCTGGCTGAGATTCGAACCCACCACATTCCGAAATTCGGAACAAAACAAAAGATGCAAACGAAACTGCCAATCAGACTGACACAATTGTATCGAAATTATTGATATAATTTTATTGTTGCACGACGAAAGAACAAACATATATAACTTAAAAATGCACTGTTTCCTAGGGATAAAACCCAGCTAGATCCATTTTTCTCCCCCAAAACATCTTGCATACTAAATTTCATGGTAATACTTGAAGCCATTTTCGAGATTCCGATTATACTAGATTGTCTCGTTTAAACTATAAGATTTTGTTGTAGCTGGTTATAGATCAAAGTACATAATTTTTTATACAACTATTTTACCTTATTTGCAAATCCACTAAAGCGTTAAAGGTTTAATATGACAAAACCTGGTGATAAGGATCTATCATTAACGGTACATAGTTTTAAAAATAAACAATAGTTAAAAGTTGAAAGTGAATTTATTCCCACGCAGCTTGCACATAAAAACTAGCCACGAGATAAACTACAAGTAGGCCATGAATAACCGAGTCACATATTAAGAATGTTTCTTGTAATATCATAATGGAAGCAGTGCTTGTCAATTACAACAGATCTAGTTGTTACTCCAGTTCTGTTGATAATCCAGTGATCCAGAGCATGACTGATTACTATTGTAGACGTTTCAGTGCAATCCTTTATTTTTAAATAATATACTTACGGCGACACATATGATTGGACAGATTGAAATGGTGCCATATAATTCTACGATCGGCCCTATCCGGTGACGGAGGTTTCACTTGTGTGTGGGTAGTTTTATTTGCCATAATAATGGAACACTCATCAGCAACTAGTAGCCTCGCGCAAGAAAAATCGAAAACAATAGCGTAATGTTGACTAGACTGGTGCGGGTACCATGGTACATGAGTGACAATTACGCCGCGCCGCGCCGTGAGAAACGGACGTGGTACCGTTAATATTATTCTTTTTTTGTGTTGAGGGACATTAATTGGTACTTTTTTCTTTATTTTCGATTGCCATGGCCATTTTTATTTTACTGTATCGAAACTCGCACATCGAATAGCCATTTGCTACGATTCCAAATAAGAATTGTATAATTATGGCGAACATCTTTTTTGTAGTACCGTGACATTTTATTTAATGTTAAGCTTGCCTATTATGGATACTATTTTACTTATAAGAAAGGTATTTTTAATTTATTATATAGCAAGACATTTGCTTTTATTGTTAATAATTTTAGTCACACTGCTTCTTATAAGGAAAATAAATATTGTTTTAGATGCTTATGTTTTATTTAAAGAATGTTAGTAGACATTGAAAGAAAATGTTTAAACGCTCGTCTTATGATTAATTCTCACCATTATAAATAAGTATCACGCAATAAAGAATATAATAGAATCTTTAAAATTAATGGCAGCGAAACCATAATTACATTTAAAATGAAACATACGCCTTCTCGTTGTAGTACTTGTTGATTTTGAATCTTAAGTAGATAAATATAGGGTCGCTGACGTCGAGATAGCCGGCATGAGATCATTCCCACGCATGAATCATTAAGCACGACTCTATAGACTTAATAACTTTCAATGTAAACGTAACCACTTAGCTTCTTACGTCTGGAATTCTAAATTTGAAATAATTATGAGTTGCCAGTTCAAAAGATCAATCGATGACTAATTTAATATCTACTTTTACTTGTGTTGTTAAGATGTTTGTATACACGTGTATTTCCCTGTTCCCACATTATATACGTTATCAAGACATAGATAATAAGAGCATTCTATCGCCATTATAGCAAGTGTATTATGATTAATAATACACTTGCTATAATGGCGAGTACTCTCTAATTCGAGTTTCACATCCCATGGATATCTGTACGTCCGCCGAGTTTCCTGTGGTCTGCGGTTTATCTGCGCGGATGCTAAGGGATATCGACTCCACTCCCAGTTGTCCATGTGTTTACAATTCACAAATAAAAATAATACATACACAAAATAAAAGAATATACTTCTGAACAGTTTCTACTACTTACTTGCTTTTTGATTGGAAATTATTTAGTTTTTCCACTTTTTTCCCACAAATGTTGGATGTCCTTTATTATCATGTTTCGACAGCTTCTTTAAAATTAGTAAACACGTATGTCTGGATTTTCATCTTAGATAGTATTTATTCAAAAAGTTAAACGTTCGTTAAAACTGCTGTCACAGTTTAACTCCGATGCATCGTTTATTATGTGCCTTCGGTGAGTTTAGTGTTAGTTCATGTAGGAAACTAGGTTGTAATACTTTAAAAAAAATGATAAAATTAAATTTTTATGCATTTAGAATAGTTTTGTGTATTTTTTTTTGGCACTCGTCTAACGTCAACATGCCCTTAGAGTGTACACAACGTGGCACAATTTCCCTCCCAATATATAACAATGCAGGGGTCGCTTTGTATGACCATCTTGAGTGCGGGGGAGTTACAGATAATGAACTAATTCCGTCACAAATGTCGCGCAGATGGCACGGGCCCACGGGGATTCGGCCCGAACTCCATTATAGCAAGCACTATTGGATGAGATGTGGCACAACAGAACGTGTTAAACAATTTCATTGTTTTACTTTTCTTAATGTCCATGAATAATGCTACATGTGTACTTGTCATTTGTGCAAAATCATTCGGAGATTCGGGATTGTTTCTATGACAAATGTGTACAATACATATTTTTTGTGGCCCAAGTTTTCCAGACTTGGTTTTAAAAATATTGTTGCGGAGTTACTTTTAGTTAATGTCTACTCATTTTTCACATCTTACTTGATACATCTTGCATCACTTGATAAAAATAGTGTGTAGAATACATCACAATCTTTTTTTTTATATTTCCCTTCCCTTTCTATCATTAGACATATCATATTTTCCTTTCACGTTACCTCGGAATCACGGGTGCGTGCAACAATATCACGCGCCATGGTTTTTTAGAACGACACGCTTCGCTGGCCACTCGGGCAATATTATACGATATTCAGGCAACTAGAATATTTATACGTAAAAAAAATTACTTAAGCTTTGAATAATTTTGCCTCACACTATATTCAAGATAAAATATACCACCAAAAGCAGACGTCCTCTAAAGCACTTTAGGGAATTGGGTGTTTTGGGCTTTGGCTGTCCCATGACGCATCCCCACATCCATATTCCACAGTAACAAGCCGTATGATTAAGTCCGTGGGTTATTGATTAAAGCTAGATAAAGTAGGATAAATTCGATCGTCAGTAGAATCTTAATAGCATCATTAGAATAAGCACAGCTAATTCCCAACTACAGGCGGATTTCAGTTCGTGTTTTGACTGGATTCAAGAACTCGTGACTCATTACGGTTTTAAAATAGCTATTCCTTGTATATCCTGTCGCTGTTTATTAACTTATGTTCGGTTGAAACAACAGTGGGCCTAATTTCTAACGATCGTTCATTAACGCAGAATCATAATTGTGTATATTACTGTGTTTACAGTTCTCCAAAATATGTATTCTTATAGTTTGCTACGTATGTACCACTATGTGTACGTATCAAACTATGTACCTTTACATAGTTAGTTTGAAAAAGCAATCGACAAAAAATGGATCGTCTTGGTTACTATTTAATAAACTTAGCAATTGCTTACGCTAGTCTCGTCCAAGTGAAGAAAAATTGGAATGTGGTAATTTTAAAATTTGATTTGACAAGGTCCATTTAAAAAATTCAACAATGCGATCTAATTTTTAAATGGTTGTTTGATTATTTTTAATTTGGCGTTATATTCTTCCGCCTTGGCTGGCCGTCAGTCACGGTTTGTGAGCGGTCTACGACCTGTACGTGTTGGGTGTTTCTTAACTAACCTGCCGGTGTCCCGTGTCAGCATTATGCGTAAGGAAAATTGTAATTACTAATAATTGTAATCCACTGACGAATGATAAAAAATATATATATTACACATCACGTAATATATACACTAATATAATATACACAAAATATAAATAACATTATAAGAACTTCTTTACAACACTGCACCG
This sequence comes from Phengaris alcon alcon, assembly GCA_037179445.1. Taxonomy (NCBI): domain Eukaryota; kingdom Metazoa; phylum Arthropoda; class Insecta; order Lepidoptera; family Lycaenidae; genus Phengaris; species Phengaris alcon. Next base: position 1,304,374 of record JAYRCH010000062.1, read on the forward strand.
GTATCATAAAAATATATATGTATGTATGATTGGTTTTAATTAAAAACACAAAAAATAATATTTAAAGTTAAAGTGAACGCGACGCAGTGAACGCAACTATAATGTGAGTGAAAGGGAAGTACGAGAAGAAGGGAGATGGATAGATAGGGAGAAAACGGCGGACCATGTAAGAGGATAGGATGTGTGTTTAAGACGTAAAAGTAAAAAAAATAATAAAAGAAGATAAGAAGAAGTTTTTTCTTTAATTTTCCAATTCTCACTACAACGAGTCACATGTATATTAAATCTAACTTTATATATGAATATTAAATCTAACCACACCCTTCAGAAAATGATAATTCCGGATGGCGTGAAGCTAAAATTAAAATTTATAACCATAAGAGACCTTTCTCCAGTCCCTTATTTAACGCATCGCTTATAACTCTCCGTAAATTAATAATAATAATTATCACTTACACTGTGTAAGTGATAATATTTAAGTTATCTTACATTTTTTTTACATAACTTGTAAAAATAAATCCTAATATAACCATTACTCGAAAGGTCCACGGCGACTTTTTGTAGTGATGCTGTCGCGCGTTTCGTAAATGATCGACAGCATTGCTACTAACGCGCGTTAGTCGCATTTGCAACGTGCTACAGAATTGATGCCAACGAGCTACTAACGCACTATAGCATTGCGACTATCGATATTTTAAACGTTGTCACATAATGTCCGTCAAGTAATCTTTCCTTAGTAAATGGGTGCATCCAATATTGAATCTGCTTTCGCTTCAGCTGCTTACGTAAAAGCAGCACCAAAGACAAAATAAACTGATGTGAGGTGTGAATTAATATTTCACAGTGAAGCGCTGCTTTAAAAAACTTATGCATTTATAAACACCGATACATTTCTGATCGTCTTATGCCACCCTCGTGTTGTGCCCTATGCAACTGACCCCATTCTAACACACTTCATTATATCCAAACCCCCATGAGGTCATCGACGATAGGGTGTAGTGCTTAGGTATTTAGGGCATCGATTTTTTAAGCCCTTCGAGATTTCTTAGAGCTAAATTTAACACATGCTCCATTCTGAGGTTAATAATAGACTCATAGTTCTTTTTCTGTAAAAGTAGTAAAAGTAGTTTCTGTAAAAGTAGCGTTGTTGAATATATTAAAAATGGTACTTCGGTGACGAATATACTGCTCTTGTCTTTAATGATTCTTTATATTATGTATTCGTGTAGGTATTCGTTTCAATATTTGTGGATTACAGCACTTCTCGTGGGCCGTAATTGGTCGTTAAAAAGTTATGAAGGTACTGTGTAATATTCACATTTGAAAACCCACAAAACAAAGACGTAGGTGTATGTAATGTAGTGTTTGGTTTTCAGCCTAAAATAATAGCGTGGGCCTTGATAGTGAATGGTCGAATATACACTATCGAAATCGTCCAGTCTTATGTAACCAACTGACCTCTCGCCTTCGTCAACCAACATGTTTTTTTTGTAATTGCAAAATATTAGATTATTATTTATTTTTAATTTAATTACTTCAAGTTTTATATACCTGCTGTACCGACTGTGATAAGTCGTTGTTTTAATCCTCCTCCACAGATTCTTTTTCTCAAATGCTATGCAGTCGACTTGTATTTTCAATGAGCAACGCTTTAGAGTTTAGAGCCATAATGAACGCATCATAGATTTTCTATTCACTGCACACCCTTTACACCTCTATCTATGAACATCCTTTCTGCTGCCAAGCGACGAAGCGTATCTCCACAACCCACAGCTAACAACCTCCAGTAGCAACTAACTAAACACTATTTAATAAACATTGGATTTGTATATTACAAGCGTGATAACCTTTTTCCGAAGAAAAGTACGAAATTCAAGTAAAATAAGAAGAATGGATTAGGTTGCTGGTTGTGCCGATGATTCTGGTTATCTATATCTTGTCATGCATAATATTGAATCCATTGATCGACTTGTTAAAATAGACGTAAGTTCAGTTGCATTGGCAACAAACACGAGTGCTAACAGAGCGACGATTTGCGACATCAGTCTGGCTATTACAAGAGCCACATTCTAGACCGTGCTTGACGTCACTAGCTAACTTTAGGCTGCGTTGCACCAGGAAGAAATGACGTCTGACGTGACATTTACCCACCATGCCCACGCGCATTGGATGCGACTCTTTTATTTGTTTTTTTTTTTTATTATAATAGCGACATACAGTCCACGATTTATTTAAATTAAGGACAATCATTGCTGAAGCGTTACACATCTCGACCAATAATAGTCTTGATAGTATAAAAAAAAGGTTTTTACAAACATATTACCCGATAAAAAAAAATATGAATCCTTTGAAATTATTTTGCATAAAAGTTTTCTTTTGTTTATCTTGATGCTTAGAAATCTTCTAGCGTCCATAAGTAGATTTCGGGTCTATTCATAAGTACACTTTGTATAGTAATAATAAATGGTCCTTTCGCCATCTGGTAACCCGGGTCGTGCACATTGGCGATTCGCCCCGCATTTTTCGCCGCGCCATGTATCGTAATCTTTTTGCCGTGTCAATTCTAATTCAGACGCCGCGCGTGCCTCCGTTCTATTCTAGTAACGCTTAAAACTAATTGTCTGCGGGCGTTGAATTTTTGAACACGTGTCGCTTGGCGGGAAATTAATCGACTCGTTGTCGCCACTATTCCCCAAACATACAAGCATTGGCATAACTTGTTATGACAGTAAGTACATTTGTTGAGAGTAATCTAGTCTAATGAAACTTAATTTGGCGCGGGGTTCCTCAAACTTTAGAGAATACGTCTTCGATAAACTTATAAAAGTGCGGTGTTTTGATAGGTAGTGTATATTATTTTAGTTTATAACATTCTGACGTGATATTTTCTTGTATGTATCGAATACCAACCTATTCGGATAGATTAAGTGCTCACCTAAGTTCAATATCGAATTACTTCCCAAAAAGCGGGCGATTTTAGAAATACGTAATCCATCGATCTACTTCCGCCGGATGTGTTCCCCTCTGAACCGAATTGTCTGCCACCCTCGCCTACTCCACCTGGCGTCCAAATTTTAAAAAATCCGGATAAATCAACATGTGGTTTATTTATTATAATTATGACTTTCATTACCTATATTTGCACATGGCACATCCGGATTTTGGCAAAAAAAATTACAAAGCTGCTCTGTTATGGAAATTATATCATTGTAGCATATAATATCATGTATGTCAGAATATGCATATCAGAATGTGGATAAATATAAGAAAAATTTATATAGAATAGAAATACCTACCTAAATACGATTAGGTAACCTACCTAAAGTTTATTTTTACTAAACTAATTATTATTATCTATCGCGACGAATCAATTAACATAATTCAAACACTTCGTGCCGCTGAATAACAGTATATAGAGCTAGTGTTGTAGCGTGAACAGTACTGTCACCCTCCACTAACCCGGGGAACCGTGCACGTGGCTGTTCCGCCCCACACGAAACCGTCGAGTGCCGGAAGAGTAATTCGAGATTCCTGTATTACATATTCACAAAAACTTTGAGTTTCCTCTGTACGTGTTCAAGATCTACAGGCTATGATCGTCGTGGTATAAACCCAGTTTAATTGTTTCATTTTATTTTTGACCAACTTAAAAAAGGGCGTGGTTATATATTCGGCTGTAATTCATTTTATCAACAATACCATTTCTACATCGAAAATTGAATCGCTGCTAACTCTATATCGAGCCGCGATCAGAAACAAAACATGCTAATATATCTGACACTTGTCACAAAGCTATTTGACACTTGTCAGTAGATTGTGAAATGTCAGATCTGCCTATCATCAGCCTATCTGCAGTTTGCATGCTTAAGCCCCTAAGACTTAAAATACTACATACACCCCAAGAATAACATGAAGCGAACTCATAATATAATAATATGCTGATTTAGATATTATTTATTAAGGAGGACAGTATTAGTAATTTCTAATGGTTTCGCCATAGCCAGATGGTGAATACGAGTTATATGCAAAAGGTGAAAATTATACGTAATAAGTGTACCGTAGTAATACTTCGTATTCAAACACAATACTCCTGCGCGCTAGAACATCTGCCCGGCAGGTGGACGCCATCTTGACTTGAAAACTTGAAATGGGGGAGCCGACTCTCCCTCACGTTACTATTTTGTATTTGTCCGATTTAGAATTTTAGAAATTATTATTATAAGAACATAAACACTACTCTAGGTGTAATGGCATTTTTCTATTTATTTACGATCATAGTTGTGTTTATACATAGGTACATTATACGCACCTTAAATATTAATTATCTAATAAAATTAGAAGTAATAAATAATAATAATATTAGAAGTATAATTTTTTGTATAAACTTAAAAAACGGAACATAACTCGTTAATAAAACATACAATTTCTCCATTAGATCGACTAATGTGTGTGTCTGTTTGTTGTAGCGCCGCGCACGTCGTGCACAGGCGGCACCCCCAACAACCTGCCGCCGCTGAGCTTCCACGCAGTGCACGGCGACAACGTGCGAGTCTCCCGCGACGGCACCACGGCCCGCCGCGTTGAGTCCTTCTGCAAGGGCGTCGCCTTCAGCGCCCGCCCTGTTAGGGTCAATGAGAAAGTAAGTATAATCTTGATACTATATATCATATATTATATTGATAAATTATTCTTTAATATGCAAGAAGCACAACTTCGATATAATATGTAACGTATATATTTACTTATTTATTTTCCTTTATTTCAGGTTTGCATCCGTTTTGTAGAAATTTCCAATTCGTGGAGCGGCGTCATCCGATTCGGGTTAACATCTCACGACCCCACTTCTCTCGCACACGCTCTACCAAAGTACGCCTGCCCGGATCTGACTAACAAACCCGGAAATTGGGCTAAAGCTCTCGGCGAAAGATTCTGTGAGAAGGACAATATATTGTACTACTATGTCAATTCTGCCGGCGACGTCCACTTCGGTATCAACGGTGAAGATAAAGGGTTATTCTTCTCAGGAGTCGACACCAGAAATCCACTTTGGGCCCTCGTCGATGTTTATGGAAACTGTACGGCCATTCAATTTGCCGACCCTAGAGCTCCCCCACATCAGATAAGGAGATGCCCGCCGAGCCCGGTCGATGAGGATAGATTAGTAGGAAGTATGCGTGCTCTAGCAGTTGAAGAACCGCTGCCACCACCTAGATATCAAAACCCCCTGGTACCATTGAGCCTGCACAGGACGAAGGGAATGAACGTTCAATTCGTTACCGATAGAGGCGTGGCCGCGAGGAAAGAAGCCGATTTTTGTCAAGGATATGTATTCACAGCCCGTCCAATGCGCCCCGGGCAGACTATTGTGGTCCAAATTCTCGCCACAGAATCAGCATACGCGGGCAGTTTAGCTATAGGGCTGACGTCATGCGATCCGGCTACTTTGACGCCTTGTGATTTACCCGACGACGCCGAACAGCTGCTAGATCGGCCCGAGTACTGGGTGGTGAGGCGGGACGCCGCGAACGGGCTCCGCAGAGGCGACGAACTGGCGGTGACTCTGACTTTGGACGGCGAGGTTCGCGTTAGCCGAAATGGTTCAAACCCAGTCACGGTAATGCACGTAGACCACACTCTCAGACTGTGGGCATTCGTCGATATTTATGGAGCAACTCAAAAAGTGAGAATGCTAAGTACTCAAGCGGTGCAAGCGCAGACGCCGCCCCAGCAACTGAGAGTAATAGCCAGCTCAGCGGCCCCGATAGGTACAACCAGCGGCGGCACTGTACTAGTAGTCAGCCTTCCACCGCAAAATGGCAATCAGAACGTTGCCAATCATCAACAAGGGCTGACATTAGCGAGTGCACATTATATAGAGGTGAGCTTCATTTATTATTTCAATAACCTAACCTAACCTAACCAAGAGCGTGTCGGGACATGTCTAAGGAGGGTTCCGTAACTATAACCGCGTCAAAGGTTTTTTCAAATTATTCCAAAAGTTATAGTCCGATTTCGTTCAAAATAAATTTCATAAAGAGTATTTACCATGATCTATAAGCATGGAAAATCGCAAATTTCTAAGTATCATAGTTTAGAAATATACTATAAATATACAACTTATAAGCCACTTTGGAGGCCAATTACTCGTATATGGTTGACTTTGTAAGAAGTCATGTATAAAATCATGCTTTTATTTTAAAATACCTATTAAACGGTACCCCACAGGATGGGGTTGGATGAAAAAATATTTTTCATCCCCACTTCACATGTATAGCCACCCCTTAAATATAAAATTACAAGCTGTTGCCCGCAGTTCCGCCCGCGTAAATATAGAATCCGACGGGAATACTGTACTTTTTCGGGATAAAAAGCCTATGTTTTAATCCAGAGCCTGAACATCTACCATACCAAATTTGATCCAAATCCGTTCAGTAGTTTTTGAGTGAAAGAGTAACAAACACCCAGCCATCCTCACAATCTTTCACATTTATAATATTAGTAGCATTATTATTTATGATGCTAAACCTGAGATCTATACACAATCTATAACTATACCAAATTTCATCCATATATATTCATAATTACAGAAGGTAGAAGCGCGGAAAGACGAGACGGACGGACAGAGCGAAACTATAAGGGTTCCTTTTGTATTGCGGAACCCTAAAAACTCGTTCATTTTACATACTAATAAAAACCAATGACACGTCTGACATTTCAGCGACACAAATATAATTTTTTTTTTTCTTTTCAGCCTATCCAAAGATCGTCCCAACTCTGCCTCTCGAGTATCCAGCAGATGCCGGCTCCGGCCGCCTGCTCTTCGGCGCAACAATATCCTCGCCCCCGGCCACCACTCGAAGGCCAGTGTTCGTCGACCAGCCAAAACAACTCCAATGAACAAATACAACTGCCAAACGGACACGCCGAAGCCCTGCGCATAGACAGAATCGTGAACGGGCCTTCCACGAGCCGCGCTCTCCCATCTACCTCACACCATCAACCCATTTATTCAGTCATCGGGGAAGGAAACTTAACGGGAACGGAATGCACGATCTGTTACGAAAACCCAATAGATAGTGTACTTTACATGTGCGGGCACATGTGCATGTGTTACCGGTGCGCCGTCCAGCAGTGGAGGGGCAAGGGCGGCGGTCAGTGCCCCCTGTGTAGGGCACAGATCAAAGACGTAATTCGTACCTACAAGTCCTGATGTGATTAATATGAAGGGGATTAAAAACTACGGGCGATAATCGCATATTATTAAACTGGTGCTGTCAAGATGACATTGAGATTTGACGAAGCTTGAAAGTAAAATGTCAAGTTGACAGACAGCAGTCACATAGGTTTGACAGCTATTTTAGCTTTAACACTCGTAGAGATTTACAGTCATATACCATACGCGGAAATGCCAAAAGAATATATTCGAATATGACTTCAATATTATTTATGCTTAGTTTAGTTAATGTATATATTATACTTAAACCCCCTTACTAATAAAAATATTTACACAACGAATAACTTAAACAATGTTGCTGTCTTTGTCTGATGCGTTGCAAAAGTCACTTGACAGACAAAGACAGCAACGTTATTTAAGTTATGCGTTGTGTGAATCTTTTTATTAGTAAGGGGAACACATAATATTAATTAGCTATTGTCTTTTTGATATTCTAATTATATCAATAGTATAAAATTAATTTTATGAGCAATGACTTAAATGCTTCTGAATTCTCTAAAACATATTTATTTAGAAGTATTTTAGGAATTCATTTAGGTATCAATTTTTTGTGTATAGGAAATGCGTAGTAGAAACTAATTTCCATTCTGTGTATAGCTATGACATCCAATTAGGTTCATATATATTTTTTATTTATATGATTTTATCTTCTTATAGTTATATAATATAAAAGTGTATTCTACTATGGTTCTATCCATGAATAATTTACTAGTAATACCCAATATACAGCGCCTGACTTGTTCAAATCTTATATTAGCCATTTTCTTTTCTAACACGAAATGGCGACGGCATTCAAATTCCGAATATATTTTTTTGGAGAGTTGGATTCAGTGTGGTTAATATATCTGAGGCTATAGGAATTTCTGTATACAAGTTAGTTATGCTAGGTATTTTAACTAAGATAGGGTTCCTAAGGTAATCTAGGCTGCAAATAATATCCATACGTCCACATTATTTGGTGATAGATATAATGCATTTAATAATATAATCATATCATAATTTTAAACTGTTACCAGTTCCTACAGCGTTATGGAAAATAGTCTTTCATAGTTATGAATAAGTTGGCAAAACACAAACAAAACTAACTCAGTAATGTATGTCAACAAAGATTTATTTTCATTTAAATTATATAAAAACTTTTTGATTTACATTACTGACTGATGCTATAATCTTTGCGCAGTTGTATACAAATCGAATATTTAACTAAATTAGCCCATACACAACGCAATGGCGCGGTGTTGCCAGGTTAAATATAAGCGCAATTTAAGACAACCGCCCAATGAATCTACATCAAAGTAAAACTTCTCTTTGGAGCTATTCCCTTAGTAGCTTAATTGCACAAGTTTTCAAAATCAAGCATTTCATTTTTGGACTTTTGGTAAACAGGTTCAACACTTATTGAACTTCAAAGATTTTGAGGATTGCCAATAGATACTTGAAGTTTCTTATTGTGCATTGATTCTTTTTCGCCATGTCAATTATGTTTCAAATGCATTTTATATTTAATCATTCCTGTATATATTTAAGTTAATTGCCAATTTTGTACCAAATTTTGCAGCCAGTTTTTTTGACCATTGAAAAATATTTAAGAACTATCCAATTGACTACAGTAGTTTTTGACTTTTAGTGTTGTTAGTCTTCTCTGCTAATGCCCAACGTTAAAACATTAAACAAATATGTTTTGTTATTAAAACTACATATAATTCGAAAACTACTAAATCAAACTAGGTATATCTTTATGTTTTAATTCAAATGTTATTATGAGCGTTGAGCATTTTTAGGGACTGAAGTCTTCTCCTGTAGTCTATAAGATGGTATAGTCTGACATGTTTAAATTTAAGTTCTTGTCTGTATTTTTAGTGATGTATTTATTTTTGTATTAAGAAAAGAATTATACCAAAAGTGTGACCAGTTTAGCGCCAAATCTTATTATGTACATAGGGAGAATATTGATACCTACACGTTTAAGACATCAATAGGTAGAATTAAAACAATTGACACAATATTTCCATAACAAAGCAAAAAAATGACATAGACTTATAAATTGACCTGTGTTTAGTAATTGCCCGATTGAATCCATAGAAATTATTATATTGTATGTTATCATGGTATTACCTTGTTTTTGAACATGTATTGATATGAAATTGTGATATAATTTTTGCGACGTTTGTTTTCGGTCCCGACGGTCGGTTGTACAGCATTGTCATCTAGTCTTTAGTAATTTATTTTTTTTTAATTTCCTTTGATATCGATGTTGGAGTTTAGATTAAGTTTTCAATTAAAAATGGTTATCTAACATGTTTGTTTCATTTTTATTTATTACTTTTACCTGAAAATCCTCCTATTATATCAATTGACGTGTTAAAAAACTACATGTTAAAGAAAATATATATTGATTGATAGTTTTATTGGTCCATGATAGTATGTACCATATTGTTTTATAATCTGAGGTATGTGCTTACAAATCTGATAGCGCAGCTATCGCCAAGTATTAAACATTTTAAAAAAAACTTGAGAGGTGTCAAGGGACACCCGGATGGAACGAAGTTATAATATATATATTATAATATAAATATATAGTTGATAATGAAGAATTGAAGCCTATTTTGGAAGATATATATATATATATATATATATATAATATCAGCTATATATGCCAGTGAAAATCGGTCTAGCCGTTTCAGAGATTAGCCGGAACAAAAACACACAGACTGAAAGACGGACAGAAAAATGTTAACAATACTTTTAAATGCATTAAGTGAAAATAAAAGCTGTTAATTTAAAATTACAAGCAGACACTTCAATTTTGTTTATCTGTATAGATATAATATATTATATTATACAAAACAAATAGTTGAACTAAGTAGTCAAAGATGGCCGAAAGCACGTCGAAGGAATGCCGAAACAGTCACAATGTGTAATAGCTAAATTCTACATTATTGTCAAGGTAATAAGGTCGTTTTTTGTATCATTCTTAATAGTCGTTATTACATTGTGATTTCGAGTGGCAAAAAGTGTCGTGCCTATTTTTTCCGTCTAGCCCCCATTCGCAACGCGCCATAAGGAACTTCGTTACAATATTTAATGAGGTCAAAACGGTTTGGAAGTTAAACAAAGAGATTTTATATGAGTAGGTAAGTATCTCAGACCAATAAAAAAAGATTTTTTTATTGGTCTGAGGTAAGTATTATATTTATATTACATTACCTGTAGGCTGTAGCTTATCTGTTGTTGCGGGTGTCCATGTTCGATGGTAAATGTTTCCATCAGGCGCTCTGTTAGCTTGTTTGCAATGCTATAAAAGATTTTATTTATTAATCCATAAAAACATAAACCTTTGCCTTACCTCGAACGCAGTCAAGACAAATTAAAATCACTGAATAACCTCATTATGTAAAGCCATGTTTTAAAAAATGAGAAATCATATTTCGGATTATTCAAAAATCTATTTTAAAATCGCAAACACCTTTTTTTACTTTATGACGGTAGGTAGGTAGTAATAAGCTAGTGTAGAGTTGAAAAGGCGGGAAAAAGTTTTAATTTTTTAGTTTTTCTAAATCGTTATGTAAGTCAAATTCCAATTATATTGTCAATGCAGTCGACGATTCAAGTCAGTCGATAGTAAAATGGTAGACGCTATACTGAAACTTGGGAGTTTTTAAAAGAACACAAAATAGCACGCTTTTTGAAGTTGTACTACTTGCCCACACTTCTACATGCTTATAAATTTTATATTTTAATGATAAATATAGCAATAATACACATTAAGAACCGAAATAGCACAATTTGTTGAAAAAATACAAAGACAACAACGCCACACATTCACTTCTGAGCCAAAACTCCGAAACATACGTTTAATATAATGTGTGTTTAAATTAATTTGAAAAGTATGTATAATGTAGTCGATTCAGAGTTATTTTACCTCAAGAGTTTCTATGACAGTGATCCTGCTTCAGTTATTATTGTGATCCTCTTGGAAGAAGAATAATAATTATGATCTTTATACCCTTGGCATAAAGGTGCTATCGGAGGTAAAGTAACTCTGAATAAACTGTACTTATAGCATAATTTTGTTCTGTATGTTTAAAAAATACCTACTTTGTAATTTTCTGTATCCTTTGGAAAACCGCTGGCTGTAAGAAGAAAATTCTCAGACACGATGAGTATAAGTTTTAAAAACACTATCAATCAATGTTTTTTTATGCTTGCAACATTTTAAAGCGTCGAAATGAATGGGAGACGGGGTATTCTCTTGTTATTATTTAACTTATAACCTTTTATTCAAGAATTTTGCTTTTATTTCGCCTCAAAAATAATTTAAACAAGTTAAAACTTAAATATATGAACAGGTTCTGGCTATATGTAAGTTAGTTGAAGACGTTTAGGTGTTCCAAGGTTAGTACTTAATTCAAAACAATACAAATTGTAAAGAAATTTAGATCAGTCAATGGACTTTACGTTAGTTTTTATTAGCATGTGCTGTTATTTTCATGAGAGTATAATTAAGTTTGGTTCTTTTATTAAACGCCATTTTGTAACTGCAACATATTTTATTAAGAAGACGCGTAATAGCATTTGATATTATAATGTCGTAAAGGGATTGCTATTGTCGATTTGTAAGCTTTAAACTACAATGTACGTAATTATGAACTTCTAATGTCTAACTGTACTTTCATAAGTATTAGTCATAGTTTTTCTATAAAAGAGTGTTTGCCGTTTCTTTTGTGTTTCTTTTTTGGTTATTGATTTTAAACTATTTCGCATTACCCTTTTATTACTGTGATTATAACGTATATTCGTCAAATGAACACTATCTTTACACAAAATTTTTGTGTTTAGATAACCTCTCATCACCTTACTTAATTTGTAGTATGGTTTTGGTATATCAATTCTTAGAAATTAAATACTTATTACTTATTTGATGAATTGTTGACAAAGGTTTGACAAAAGTTCCTATATAAAGTAACTTTCATGTTATATCTCACCTTTTTATTTGTTTGAAACAGGAAATATTATATTTTTCAGATGTTTTGCGTTCAGGAAGCGGAACCTCCACACTCCAATTCATTGATGGAGCAAGATCCATTGTGCACAGCTCATTCGGAGTCAAGTGATGACGAACCAAATGCCAAAAGACTGAAATATACCAGTGATCTTAATCTACAAGTATACCAGATTCCAGCCTTCAATTCTCCCAAGTCCCTCAGCATATTCCCCTCCTCCTCAACATTGCCAAAGTTTGTCAACAATCCACTCAACTTAGCTAACCCATTAGCGCTAGCAGCGAGTAATCTAAATACAAATAATGTGGTGAAGAGTTTGCACAGCAGATATTCTCTGCCGGCCAAACTGTCAATCACACCAGTCAACAAACCCACCAATGACGGCGAAGTCATAAGATATAAGAAGAATGGAGAGGTAGCTAAAAAGAGAGGCCCACCTAAGGGCTATAAACGGAAGCCCAAGGATTTATCTCAAAGTTTTTCTAATGGAGCTTTATTACAGGTCAATTCATGTTATTTGTCAATAAAAAAGTATTAACAAATGTCTTTGTGACATTGTATGGATCCTTATGACTTGTTTATAATGAATATTTGTTAATGTTACAGGCGCAGAATGCAATACTTACCAGTTTGCTGGTAGCCAACAATACATCTCTGTCCCAAATGGTTCATGCACGAAAGTCACCAGAACCAGTGCCCAAATATGAAATAAAATTACCACCAGGTAACATTTTAAGTCTTTATTAGACAAAATAAAATTACAAACATTATGTTTTAGTGTACATGTGATTCCTAAAAGTTATAAGGTAGTTGAAATTTGAAAAACAAAAATAATTTGAAAGATTTATAATGAATGCACTTAATATTTATAGGGATATTTGGATCATGATCTACTGGATTTGGAGGATTGTGATGCAGACGATTAGGAAAAACATTTCACAAGATAAATACCAAGCACTAAATAGTATTTGACACTAAAACAAACTTAATTTTTTGTTATTATTTATAAACAATAATTTTAGGAACTGAATCTGTTGAGCTTCTGTTGGACCCCGAGGACTGGTTCCCCACGGAGCCCTACAAAATGGTGTTCAGTAGGAAAAAGAATCCCAAATGGAAGAATTTTCCATACAGATGTGAACATTGTTTTAAGGTGAGCAGTTTGTCTATACTAATTTCATAAAGAATATGTATTTTGATTGTTTGTTTGCATTGCATAGGCTCCGAAACTCTTTTTTACTACGTTATGTACTACTACTGAGTTTAATGAAATTTGGCACTGATTTAGAGAAGACCACATGGTAGGACATAGGCTACTTTTGATCGCGGCATAATGTATGGTTTCGCGGGATTTCTTTCGCGTGCAATGTGCACCGGGGAATATTTGATCATACTTTTTTAGTATTTGATTTTATTACAAGCTTTTATTTAGTTTCATCTATCCCTTTGTGTGCAACCAAATCTTGCAAGATAAATTTGACCCACTTCCCTATATTAGATTAAGCTGAAAATTTGCATGTATATATTTGATGCTGGAGCTGGAAGGTGGCCATAGAAACTCCGCATTAAAACGACACAACCCCATCAAGTCTGAACATATGAATGATTGACAAATACTTTGTCTGTTGATGGTTTCCAAGGTCTGATGTTGAAGCTTGCAGCTTACCATAGGAACTCTGTTATAAAAAAGATTGTTCTTTAAAAAAGTTGTTTAAACAATTATTTTATTTTAAATAAAGGTAAATCAAAAATGATATTGGCACTGGTTATTTTGTGTCCTTATACTAATAATTAAAAGTGTAATTTACTTGTGTCAGTTAAGTTGCTAAAAGCCATGGTGTTCTTTTTTAATCAGGGCTATCGAGTTGCATCCACATTAGTAACTCATGCAGCTGAACGACACGGTTCTGTCCCCAAAGACCTGGCGCTGCCTTGCCCCTGCTGTCCCCACATCTCCATCCGGAGAAAGCAGCATAAGAAACATTTGGAGACACACGAGGGGAAGAGGCATAGGATATTCTGCATATATTGTCTACCGCCTAGTGAGTATAAATTCTACGGGGTACAATGTATCTTTAAAAAAATAAGATGAGCTATACAACAATTTCTGATAAGTGAACTAAAGGTTTGGCTCTATCTGAGTCTCAGACAAAAGCTTGTCAACTAATAAAGAATTAGTATAATGACGTCTAACATATTTTGTGTGCAATGTCGTACTTAGCCAGCACGTTTTCAGTTGTTCTAATATAGAATACTTATTACTTCAGATAAAATTTTTAATCAAATGTATTACAGGAGACTCGTCTGAGCCCTATGAGAAAGAGTCGGTGAAGTATCCATTTGACAAGTTCCCCCAGTACTGGTATGCGTCGGAGGAGTCCCTCCGCCTGCACAAGAAACGGAAACATCCATATGCTGCTATGTTCAACTACAACTGGTTCGGCACGTGGGGAGACCTCGCTCCTAATAGCTAGGTAAGATATAAACTTAAAATGACTGATATAACTTTTTTTTGAAGTTTTGATGTAAAAATATGTAAAGTATTAATCAATTTTGTCATACAAATTTTATGGATACTGATAATACCAAAGTTATTCAAAGTTGTTACATTTCATGGTCATAGAATATAGTCAAATTGTGCTGAAATTTAATACATTAATGTATAAATGCAGCTTTCTGCCATAAAGCTTTTTAATATAATCTATCTTTATATTCACAGATTATATTGGACTAGATTGATAAGTCCATAACTACAGTTTGGTACAAATTAAGCAGATAGAGTATGTACTTTCTCATATATTTTTAAGTACTTTGTATATTGTAAGCTTTAATGTGTATCACCGTAGTCATAAATAATGAACTGTCTCCAAATGTTTATGTATGAGAGACTAAAGTGAAATGGCTTTGTGTAATATGTAAGAAAATTCTTAACTATAATTTATGAACAAATGAACTTTAAAATCAAGTACGACTTGCCCTAACAGGGGATTTTTTATTTCGTGACATACTTTTAAATTATAATTATAGCAAATAATCAAAGCATAATTCTACCAGTGTTTAGTAATAAAGAAAAAGCTAAATTTAAAAAAAAATGTTGTTCAAGCAAACATATTAGAAAATCGCCGACAAAAAATTTGCGAAAACATGTCCGCAAGGTACATTCCTTATGAAACAATCACTTAAATGACAATATGGTTGGTCTCACTACTATATTAGAGGTTATTGAAAATCAACCTTAATGTTTACTAATACAGCTTTATTTACAATTTTTAGCACGGCTACAATTTTTGCAAAGTAAACAGTGCTAAGGTAAAAAAGAACCTTTTTAAATTTAAAATTTCAGGTCGTTTAATTTTATGACCAACGTTAATTGTATTACTATTTTTGAACAATTTTTTTACCAAGCACTTAGGCGTGTTGCCGGTCGGATAGCTTGCACGCGACTGCGAGCCCAAGTCTGCTTACTCGCATTTTAAGCAATCTTGAGTAAGGATCTATGGTTTTCTAATATTTTTGATTTTTGACACAAATACGATGAGTATTAAGAATAAATGTAGTATTCACAGTATAATTTAATAGCTGTAGTGTGGTACCACGACACGAGTGTCCTAAAGAGCCTTAGTACTTATGATTAGTGTTAGTGTTGCCATGTAGAGGTCTCCCTCAAATAGGTATATTATTGTATATTTTTGGAAGAAATTAGATGAACGTGCCTTCGAAAATGCATTCCATGTGACATTTTAAAATATCTCCGACGATTCAAGAAACATGTTGTTTTACCGCGATCCCACCTTATCTATCTTAAAATGTCATACTTATGCTTCGGTATCTCAAAAAGCTAGCTAGTGTATATATTATGGTAGTGATAACAAATCATCAGTATTTTTCTATGAATTTATAATGAACGTACGAGTAGCTTTCGGTATTGTTTTAAGTAGACAGTATTTAGTGATATGAATATAATATGAAAAGTATTTTGTAGTAATTATCCAACTGAACTCTTAATTTTTACTATCAATGGCTCTTTTGACCATTTTTATTTTGATGAATTTGTTGGCAATATTTTATTGTTTTATTCGTTTGGTATTTTATTTAGTGCTAAATCAAAATACCTATTCAGGTTGTTATGCAAAAGTTTTTCAATGTATTTTAATTATGATTCCTTAGCTCATTTATCTTCTAATATTTTAACGAGTTTTAATATTTCATTAATTTTCAACTGTGTCATTTTTAATTTTACTTAACATTTTTACAACTTTTTATTTAATCAGATCGCCAAGTTCAATGAAATCAATTAGACAAATTTTATATCCATTATACTCGCATTTTACGCATTTACTGTATTTTTAGTTGGAAACTTGTGTCAGTATTACTTTTTAGTTAAGTTTTGTAAATATTTTTTCCCTAGATAACTTAGTCGCCTTTTAGAATGCGCGTGCATTGGACAATTATAATAAATGGTGTGCAATGGGTCCCCAAATATTTGTTTCTGAAACTTTGGCCCTCGTTTTATCTATTCCTCGACTAGACATCGCTTGCTTTAATTGCATTGATTTAATGAAACTAGGACGTACGTTGGTATACCTTCCATCTTAAACAATAATTGGGATTGGATTCTCCGGTTGATATATTTTTAGTTAATTAAATTGCATTCTGTCACAAAATCGTCGACCTAAAAAGGACAGAATTTATGTTGCACCGACCAAAGTAATGTGAAAATGACTTACTCTAAATGCAATGAACTGTTAGTGTAAGCTGTAGACACTTGACAAGATTATCATAATACTCTCGTATACAACATGACGCTTTGTAATAGTAAGAACAAATTATGTAAATAAATTTTTCACTTTTTCATTTTGTGTTTCATTTATAACACTGATGAAACTTATTATTTTTCCTACTAGAGAATACAATAAAACTACATGCTTAGAGCCTGACTAGGACAATAAAAATCCTGCACCGAGGGTGTTTATTTTTTTGTTGCAGCAACACTACGAAAGGCTAGGATGTAATTGGTTGACATACCAATTTAGTTTTGTGATTTTCCCGCAATATTGCGAATCCTACTCTTTCACGCAAAAACTACTGAACGGAATTCGATGAAATTTGGTATGGTTTAGGCTCTGGATTAAAACAGCTACTTTTTATACCGAAAAAGTGCAGATTCCCGTGGGATACTATATTAACACGGGCGAAGCCGCGGGCAAAAGCTAGTATTTTTATATTTCTGGTCCGGCTATAAAATAAGAAACACCAGTGTATTATATTTGTCTTTTTATTAAAAATAAATTAGTACATATTAAATACAATTTTTCTCTTAATTTTTATCAAAATATTTACAGTGAATAGTACTTTAAATGAATTAACTTGAGATATAAATACACAAAGTAAATCACAATATCTTGGTGAAGTGAGTTAGGTGTTGACCCAATATACACAAACATAAGGAACATACAAAACATACGGGAGAAGAGAGACACTTGATCCTTTTGGGAGACTATGTAGTTATATGTACACTCAATTTACAGAGCCTGTATGGGCAATTCCTACTTTTACCCTAATAAGAAGAATCGACAGATATGGCACTTTTTTAAGTGGTGGACGAAAAATGATTTTTGTTGCAATCTACTCTTCTGATTGTAAAGTTAGAAAAACTTCATTTAGTTGCTAAGTAATTGTATAGAGGATCAAGTCTCCCTCTTAAATAGGGGACACTTGGTAGAAATCCCTGCCTTTACTTTTGGTAGACAAATTTGTGTTTTTTCACTGATATTTTATTGTTTGTTGCAGATTTTGTAGCCAGATATATTCTACATATTTTTCAGTGTTTGATTTTCAAATAGGACCTATATGTAGCGAATTAGGATTAAAAAAAAGGTGGGATCAAGTATCCTCAGGAAACGCTTTCCTTTTACAGGTTTTTCAATCAAATAAACATTTTGGTGCATGATTTAGGACTGCATCTTGGCAGCAGCGGCGGCGGCGGCGGCAGCAGCTTTCTTCTTAACGGCGAGCGCGGTCCGCTGCTTCGCTTGGATTTTCAGCTTTTGGCTCTTAGACAATTTCCTCTTCTTGTCTTTTTCGTCAGCTGGGAATCAAATTGAGGAACGAAATGTTTTGGTGGTATGAAATTGTCTCGATAGGGACGAAATAAACACAACGTAAAATTATGATTTCAAAAGCAACAATTTCTTATTAAATTATCGTTATATAATAACTTATATATTTTATAGGTGTAGGACGTACTGGTATTCTCCGGACTTTTAGCTTGGAGGCTGGTCGCCTGCGCGGTCCGAGCGAGTTCGGCGAGCGTGTTGGCGAGCGCCGTGCCGAACCGCAGGCAGTCGGTGCGGGAGGCGGCGTGCGCGCGCAAAGACAGTGTTGCCAGTCTAAAAACAACACAGTGTGAAAATAATTATTTAAAAGACTTTAATAAAATAAAATTTTGCAAGTGTCGCACACTCAAAAGAGGCGAGTTTAAAGCTTAATTCTATTGCTGTTTAAGCTAAAAGTGTTAAAGTAATCCATCTATGCTATTCTTCTTCTAAGGCATCAGCCAGTCCAGCCACCGACATTAATTTTTCTACCCTAAACTGAGCAATAAAGAAGAATATTACTTGTCCTTTCTGTTAGGTACACCTGAGGTAAACAATATTTTTATTGATGTGGTGCCAGTGGTTTATAATATATCTGTATTACGTTATGTATTACCTATCTGTGTAATTTCTGATTCGGCCGTGAGACGATATAGCTTGTGATTTCATGAGGTCGCGATAAACATGTCGGATGTCAACAGATTTCAGTGCAGATATTTAAATAGGTATGTATAGATGAATAAATTATAGGTTTCAAATAATATACCTACTGGAATTATCTGACATTAATATACTTTGTTCAGATTTAATTTCGGTTTAATTTAAGGCGGTTGTAATGCTTTATGTTACGGGTTACCAATATACTTAGTCTGGCCATAAACACTGTTACAATTAAAAATAAACAAAATATTGCATTTAAATTTGGAATCTTTCATTTTTATATGGTTGTTCATTGTTCATTTTGGCGCCAATACATTGTACTATATTTTGCGATATTAAAATCTCCATTTTAGTGGGGTGATAGAGAGAACGGAATCGCTGTGATTGCATTACACAAAGTAGGTATGGAGCCAAATGCAATTTTTAAAACTCTCCATACGCTTGGTATTAGTAAAATGTTTGTGTACCGGGCTATTAATAGGTACTATATGACCTCCTCTGTTTGTGACAGCAAAAGATCTGGCCGTCCACGTTGTGTTCGTACGAAAAAGGTGGTCAAAGTAGTAAGGGAAAAAATTCGAAGAAATCCTGTCCGAAAGTAAAAGATTTTATCTCAGGAGATGAAGATAGCATTTAGAACCATGTCGCGTATTTTAAAAGATGACTTAGGACTTGCAGCCTATAAGAGACGAACTGGTCATTTCTTACCTGATAATTTAAAAAAGAATAGGGTGGTAAAATCGAAACAACTACTGAAGCGGTACGCAAAGGGAGGTCACAGAAAATTTTTGTTTACGGATGAGAATTTTTTTACAATTGAGCAACATTTTAACAAACAAAATGACCGTATTTATGCTAGATTATGATTTATGGTCAGTTTTAGAGAGTACGCCTTGCTCTAAAGGCCATGATAATTTGGAGTCCCTAAAACACTGCCAATCCGTACGATTGGCAGTGAAGAATTTTCCCATGGAAAGAGTGCGTGCTTCTATTGATAACTGGCCTCAACGTTTAAAGGACTGTATTGCAGCCAATGGAGACCACTTCGAATAAGCTTTATATTTTACATTGTTTTATATTTATGTATTAAACTAACACACTGTAAAAGTAATAAATGTTATTTGCAATAGATTTTTTTTTCTTTGTTTCAGTATTTATGGCAAGACTAGGTATAGGACTGCACTTGTTTACCGCGTTTATTTTAATTTAATTCAATATTTTTGTTAATAATATACGGCGCTTGTCTAGTCATGGTTTCGATCTACAGTTAGCATTTATCCAAAGTAAAATTGCCTCGTAGTCTTATTCTTCTTTCATAGATAAATATTAAGCGTTTGGAATAAAAAATGACAATCGGTGAATGAGGGGCGGGAATCCCTCAATTATTTACCTCTGGTGTAAAAGTTTAAACGAAAGGCCCGATTTTAATGCGGTTTTTATGTTTGAAAAGAGGACGTGACTGAGACGGCTATAAACAAAAATCTTAACTATATAAACCATCTCATCAGTTCGCTTACTGCTTGCCGGGAGTCGTGGGGTTTTATTTATTTTTACATTTTAATATATATTATTTTAAAATATAATATATAATTTAAATACAATTTTTATTTAGTTTGTTATTTACTTGGCGGAGAGGTCGTGCTGGTCGAGATCGCGGTCGTAGCGCGCGGTGCCGTTGCGGCTGGTGTAGTACAAGACGGGTATTACCTGGCGGAGAGGTCGTGTTGGTCGAGGTCGCGGTCGTAGCGCGCGGTGCCGTTGCGGCTGGTGTAGTACAAGACGGGTATTACCTGGCGGAGAGGTCGTGCTGGTCGAGGTCGAGGTCGCAGGGCGCGGTGCCGTTGCGGCTGGTGTAGTACAAGACGGGTATTACCTGGCGGAGAGGTCGTGCTGGTCAAGGTCGAGGTCGCAGGGCGCGGTGCCGTTGCGGCTGGTGTAGTACAAGACGGGTATTACCTGGCGGAGAGGTCGTGCTGGTCGAGGTCGAGGTCGCAGGGCGCGGTGCCGTTGCGGCTGGTGTAGTACAAGACGGGTATTACCTGGCGGAGAGGTCGTGCTGGTCGAGGTCGAGGTCGCAGGGCGCGGTGCCGTTGCGGCTGGTGTAGTACAAGACGGGTATTACCTGGCGGAGAGGTCGTGCTGGTCGAGGTCGAGGTCGCAGGGCGCGGTGCCGTTGCGGCTGGTGTAGTACAAGACTGGTATTACCTGGCGGAGAGGTCGTGCTGGTCGAGGTCGAGGTCGCAGGGCGCGGTGCCGTTGCGGCTGGTGTAGTACAAGACGGGTATTACCTGGCGGAGAGGTCGTGCTGGTCGAGGTCGAGGTCGCAGGGCGCGGTGCCGTTGCGGCTGGTGTAGTACAAGACGGGTATTACCTGGCGGAGAGGTCGTGCTGGTCGAGGTCGAGGTCGCAGGGCGCGGTGCCGTTGCGCTTGCCCGCCAGCCCCATCTGCGACCAACGCGACTGCACATAAACACATCATCAATCATCATCATCATCACACAAGTCGTATATTATGATACCTACCACGTACTATTATAAATTCCACGTATGTATAAAATATAATATGTATTATATTTTAAAATTAATATTTTCATTATCATTTCTTTTAGAGTTACATTTACGCTAATATTTATCAGTCATCACATTGAGCCAAATACAATATTATCCATGGTGACAAACCGCTTACTTTATGGGCATACATAATTTAATGCAGTTTTATTTATTTAAAAAAAAAACCGTCCAAGTGCGAGTCTGACTCGTGCACGAAGGGTTCCGTACAAAACTACAAAAAACCATGTTTGTTGTATTAGAGCCGCCTTAAATATTTTTAATTTTTTAGTATTTGTTGTTAAGTCTAGCGGTAACAGAAATACATCATCCATAAAAATTTCAACTGTCTGGCTGTCACGGTTAAGGAGATACAGCCTGGAGACAAACAGACAGCGAAGTCTTAGTAATAGAGTTCCGTATTTACCCTTAGGGTACGAAATCCTAAAAAAGTGTCTGCCATGACTGCAAACGGTTTGTCGCCGCGCGCTGCATGCCTATATAACATACCTTGAAGGGTTGGGGACATATGCCGAAGAGGTATCGTTCTAAGGTCTGCTTCAGATCATCCGCGAACAACAGCGCCGTGCCGTCGTTCTGAAACAAATACAAAATTTTAATAGCTACACCGCTTTCAGTGACGGTGGACGGTTTCGTGGTAAACAGTCCAGCTACGCAGGAGTTATTTTAAAATGATTTTTTTTGTCCAAACAATTCTATAAATCATTTAATCAATAAAATCATAAATTTTAATACAACTACGTCCTTATTTTACATACAAACAATATTTGATTTTGTTTTTTGATTTCAAATTAAAGAACTCATTGGCTGGTACCGACATTGAAAATAAGAAGATTGAGTAGAGAAATAGTTAAATTTTAGCAGAATTTAAAAGGAATTGACAATAAGAATTATTTCATACTTTTTAGTGATTTTAAGAATGTTATTGCTTTTACTTTGGAAGTCGGTTTATATATTTTTTTAAATATTTATTTATATATGTCACAACTCACAACTAAGTAGATTTTGAACTAAAACTTAAAATACCTATCTAATGATATCCAGTTCTATGGGGTAAACGCGCAAAAAATCATATCCACTTTACGTACGTGTAGGGTACCCTAATAAATATATTTTTCGTGATTTTATTTATCACTTTGTCGATGTGGTAAATACACAATTCATGCAAAGTTTCATCTTTCTAGCATTAACCGTTTGGACGGTAAGCCGAAGGCGGACGGACGGACATGACGAAACCATAAGGGATCCGAGACGTAAACTACGGAACCCTAATTAGGTTTAACTGTCGGTTAGGTTTTGTAGGAATTTCTTTAAAAACACTCGTTTTGATAACATAGATCTTGCTTTGTGCTTAGGATATGTTATATGATTGTTACTAGGAATGGGATGCAAAGTAAGTTGAATAACAATGTTCTTGAATAACTAGATTACAATTTAACATTAGTTTTGTTTCGGAGAACACAATATCTAGGGAGAACTGTATTCCGTTTGGACTGGCAATCCTATTAGGCTGGGACTATATACACCGGAATCCGGAAGGCCGTAGAAAATCCTGAGCATTGAAAATAGAACTTTGCGCTAGTACAACCTCTCGGGCGCCCCCTAGTGTTTATGTCAAAGGTCGTCAGGCCCCCCTTTAAATCTGACGTAACTAAAGCCCTAAGTTGCCGGTCAGCGCTAAAATGCTGATTTCGACGAAAATTCGTATGAGTGCACTAGATTATATTAAAATTTGCTTTAATAAGTATTTAATATAAAAAAAATTAACAAGTGGAATTATTTCGAACGTCTAATCGCACAAGTTTATAAAATCACACCTTTGTTGTCGAAAAAAGCATTTAAAAAACAATTTAAGACGCTAAACATATTATAAATAGTCTAATTTACTTAAACTAAAAAAACTAAAACTAAAAAAACAAGTTATTTTGTTATTATAAATTAGACAAAATATCCTCTGCTTAAGGAAATTGAAAAAAATATATATTTAAAGCGAATGTGTTATTTCAAAAATAATCATTGCAAGAGATGTGAGTTCAATAGCCTTTTTGGACCTGATTATCCACATAAAATTTATTATTTGTGGTCTCCTATTAAACCTTATCTAATACAAGGTTTCTTTTAAAAAAAACATGTATATAAGTGGCCCGATCGTTAAAAACCTTAGAATACAAAAAAAAAACCCTAAAAATACCACTCTTACATAACAGGCTGATAAAAGATTAACAGTTATTATGTTTTTACATATGAGCTGTTTTGTCAAAAACTACATAAAATATAGAACCAAAATAAATAAATACACATTTCTTAAGTTTTTTTAGAGTTATTAAAAAATGTTTGAAAAATTGACATAATTTCCCAGTTAAGTGAACTTATGAACAAAACATGTTTGGGAGCGTCATTTTAAATGTTTTTTTTAGGCATAAAAATTAAATACGACGGTTAATAGCAAACATCGTCTTATTATTTTTTATTTTCTGATTTGTTTATAACACTATCTAGTTCTTTTATTATAGTAAAACAATCGTTAATAATATTTTCTATTATTAAAAGTTAAATATTACCAGAAATATTCATTGCTTATTAAAATACAAAACTGTTTTTGTAACGGTTATTATTTGAGTTGGTAACTATATGGACGCTACTAAATTATAAAAAACAAGTTCGTTATAGCAAAACTATGATGGAAATTTATATTACATTTATTTTAGATAAAATTAGCTACTTAACAAAAACATTCTTAACAAAATTGCACTTCACAACACACGGTAATCCAGCCGCGAAGTGTAAGTCAATGAAAGCAATTTGACACCACTTAAGTTGTTTTCAATTGGCTATCGCTTTGGTTATTTGTTAGGATTATAAATGTATGTATATTAGATTTGTCATCCTTTTCATTAGCTTCAATATTCAAGGGACCAACATATTTTTTTCAGACGTAATTTAATTATTTTTTGGGACTACTACTACAACCACCTACTCAACCACCTACTCAACCACCCACTCAACCACCTACTCAACCACCGATTCAACCGCCGATTCAACCGTACAACGGTGAACGGGCGCCCCGCCCGAGAGGAAAATTGAAGTGTCAGGTGTCGAGCTGTCAAATATGACATTTAAATTTAACTCGACACTCATGTGTTCGATTTTCAACTCTATATTTTTTGCGCAGAGTTCTATTTTCAATACTCAGAATTTCAACCGGCGTTCCGGATTCCGGAGCATATAGCGCCAGCCATAAGGGCGCCATAGACGGCGAGGATACAATATATACTTAAAAATATATAGCTTTCTAGAAAGTTTGCCTAAACTTTCACAGATGTCTAAGATAATATATATTTTCATATAACAGTATCTAAAGATATTGAGAAATATCTACGGTAATTTTATGATTGATGTTGAGCGATGCAAAGATGTCATCATAAGATGCAAAATATTTCTTAAAATATATCGCAATATCCTTACACAGAATGTGCAATTAACATCCGATTTTCCCCACATTGATTATGTTTTGAATATCAAGCAATTGGTCTTTAAAGTACCTACATGCTTATTCCATAATTCTACTTTATATTACTTCGGAAAATCGACCGAATTTACGTTCGTATTGATATTTTTTTCATAGTGAGATTATGATTTTCTTGTAAAATGCATTTTGAATTGAACATTTTATTATAAATTTAATTAGAACTGTATTTATTCTAGAGTCTAGGAATGGAATATATGGATAATAATAAGTAGATTAGTTACTATGATTTATATTTTGTAAGACATTACCGTCAAAAAAAGGCTATTTACAGAAGGTTAAATGAGGTAGGACCCTCATTGTGCATTGTAAAAAATTAAAGAGTAAGGTATTTTAATATTTAACATCCTGAACTGTATAAAAACATAAAAATATGTCTATAATTATGTCCCAGTTACACTTTATTGAGCAATCAAAACATGTACTATGTCAGATCTTTCTCTTAATAATAAGAATTTAATAAATTAATAAAAGAATTACTTTTGCTCCAATTCTTGTTAGTACAAGCTGATTTTGTATTAAAATTTTATGTATAATGTATTCACCTACGTAAATAAAGCAAATATTAGATACTATATAGAAACATAAACGTGGCTTTAGTTGAGAAATTAAAGAAATTAATTTAATTGGGTTGGGCAATTATTTACAAAATAAGTTTTATTTTATACTTTATTGTGCCTTTTTTTACTTTGGAAGTCGGTTTTAATTTTTGTTTAAAAATATTATTTTTTCTCTTTTTAATTAAATTTATTATTTATATTATTATGAACACATTTTGAGAATGTTATAAATACATAAAAGCCTCCGCTATTCTTACTCTCGCGGCAAAGCAAACTCAAGCGTTAAATCATGCCAGTTTTCTGAGAGGGTGTGGTATTTCCCCAAATAAGCATTACCGATCTGCGGACCTATTAAGCAATCACCAGTGATGATAATGATTACATACTATATTATTAAATAATAAATATTATACCATAAAAGTAGGTAAGTACTAAAAAAATTATAACTACTCCAAAACTTAAAATGCTACAAAACAAAGAAATCTCCCAGGTCGTCCCCACCAGGCAGAGTACCCAGAAGGCTCAAAGAGTTTCCTCGCTGGATTGCGATACTTATTCTCTGGGCCAGGTAGGTGCCGGCTCTGGGGTCTCGGGTGGCCTCAATGAGTTTTTTGGAGATTTCTCCGAAAAGTTTGTGCGCACCCAGACCCCATGTACCTAAGGTTTCAACCCCAAACGGTTCAAATATGAGATCCCCACTAAGGTTCTCATATTTGCGCCGCTTGAGGTTTTCCGCCATAACTAGTTAACTAAGTAAGATTAGATTCAGTTACATCATAACTAGTTTTTAATTCTTCTTTTTTAATATTGTAATGTGAACCTTATGTTTTTACCAATAAATATTTATTATTATTATCTATTGTAATAGTTGACGCAAAAAATGTAAGCATTAAATAAATATATTATAGTGATGATGGTGATCAATATGAATATAATTTCAGCAATAGCAAAATTTTAAAGACATTGATATCGGTGCACAAAACTCTGATGAGAAGTAATACCTATGTCATCATAATAATATGTTGGTGTTTCTTGTGAAGATGGTGGTGATGATGATGATGATTACTGTAAGTAGTATGATGGAATATGCATGCAGTTCTTTAAACGTAGCCGGAATCCCCAAACATGATACACGTATCTATAAGGACTCAGGTTCCGTTCAGTACTTTTTGATTCAGGGTACAAAAACTTACTTTTTTGTAGCATATGCTTGTACTACTTCAGAAAAAGTCAAAATCACTATATTATGTGTCCATATAAATTTCGAAAAGTTCCCTCGATTTATCGTGGATTATCAGGCCTCCACTATGGTGACTAAGGGACAAAATTCAAATTATAGCCTTTACAACAACAAAACAATTTTTCAAATAAGCTTACATACGGCAAAGTAATGACATAATATGTTAAAAGATATCCGTGTCGGTGTAAAATACTATGAAAAGTACCTATTATATTATCATCATAATGTCATGATGGTTTTTATGATGATGACTACCGTAATTGACATAGTGGCATATGCTTGCAGTTCTTAAACAACGCCGCAATCCCCAAACATGTATAATATACAAGGAGTCAGGAGTTCTGTTCAGTACTTTTGGATCCAGAGTATACTTTGGTGCAAAATCTTACTTTTTGGTAGCATATGCTTAGACTACTTCAGAAAAAGTCGAAATCACCATATGTATCCATATAAATTTCGTGGAGTTCCCCCGTTTACTCGTGGATCCCATCATCAGGTCACCACTTTGGTGAAAACGGGACCAACTTGGGATTATACCCTCTACATTAAAAAAAATAATACAAAATAATTTTGAAAATCGGTCCACAGACGGTGGAATAAGGCTATAAGAATATATATATTTTTTTATTTATGAATATACATAATATAATTACAAGTGGTTTTTTACAAATATATTTTAAAATATTATATAAATATCGATTCGATAGTCAACTAGTATTTTTATTTCCTGGAAATAATATCTCTTTATGCAAAGAAAAATTTAAACGATAAATGTTTGCACCAAAACGACAGCCACCATTATCGTGACGTCATAAGAACACAAACAAAAAAATGTCATATATGCGTGTGTAGTGCATAAACTTTAAGAATTAACTTTCGAATTCGAAATTGAACATATGAACATACAAATATATATATATATTTGTATGTTCAACGATAATAGGCTAGTTCCATCTATCAAAATTAAATTATATACATTTGTTATTTATTTGGTTTCTATCATAAGAAATACGAATGCAACACTATTTTGTAATATAAATATGCCATTTATTTATAATTTCAAAAATAAAACTAGTTTTATTATCTGTATGTCACGGGACCGAAAACACCAGCCGCCACATTTTTCTTGTAAGTGACGTCATAAGAACATAATCAAATCGAATAAACAACAGCGAAAGTTAATTCTATATATATATGGCTATACAGCCAAATGGCTGTATAGCCAAATGTATAACCGCCTCCTTTATTTGGAAGTCGGTTAAAAAGTGTGCCATCGGTTCAACCATAACCCGCTGAGAAGAACCGGCGTAAGAATCTCGCACGATAGCAAAAAGATGGAAAAATGTTATTTTAAAAGAAATATACATACTTTACTACATACTTATTTTACTTAATTGCTAACATCGAAGGTCATTTGAGTATGCGCATTTTAGGGTTCTTATTTTTACCTACAAATACCTACATCTATCTGTTTGTTACCAAAAATTTGCGGCAAATTGGCTGCGTGACAAGGATCTCCAGCTCATTGCGTTATTGAATTAAAAACAAACGTTTTCCCGCGATTTCGCTTCCATTAATCAATATTTATCTAGCAGATAACGGTAATGGTGTTCAAGTTTGCGCGGTACTTGTAAATGTATTTATATGATGGCTGGCGGCCGGCCAGAACCTATACATATACCTACTATTGACAGTAAATTATCCATATACCTTGGGAAATAAAATATATGAATTTATTACTTTTACGGTAAACAATAGTTGCACCCTATCAGTAGCGTAGCGAGCCTTAGCCCCGTATCAAAAATAGTTTTGACCCAGAGTGGTTAGTAAAAATTAGCCGGGAGCCCCATATAATTGATACGGCTGATATAACGGTAGATACGCCCCTGCATTCTATCACCTTTAAAATACGATTTTAGCACTTAAAGCGCGGTTAATGCACAAAAGAGTGCCATCTATTGTTGAATTACTTATGTTTTCTATTTAAATCGAGTTACCTATATTTATGAAATTAAATACATAGATCATTTAGTTTTTTCCTAACCATTTTCCATAACCGTTAACCGTAATATAATATAGCAGGTAATATAGGTAGGTACTAGGTAGGTATACAATATGCCGGAGGAGGTGTGTCATGTGTGTGTGTGGAGGTGTCGCCAACTACTTATACATTGAATGAAAAATATTTTTCCAAAGCATTTTCTCTCGAATTTACGCCTGGCAAACATTTTGTTTTGAAAGTTTTTAAGTGTTATTGGCATATTTTATATTTTTATCGTCGCAAAGTTTGTTTAACCTAAATAACCCAAAAAATTAACATGTACCTATCCATTTCTCATTGTCTATTATAGGTTTGATATTAATAATATAGTTTAATGTTTAAAATATCTCTTTTATTGTTGATTAATATGAGGTAGGTCGGTATAATTTATGATACCAACGGTGCCTGTGTGTATCAATTTTAACACAGACGGCGCAAAATTGTTTAACATTTTACCTAATAGGTCATTAATTACGTAAGTATAAAGATCATAAGATGGGTAAACGCCCGGGCGTTTTGGGCAGATTGGGCAGAATGCCCATAAGTGCCCGATAAACTCCTGCCCGTGGGCATATGATATTTTGTTTCCTAAGCTGGCCAAATCTATTAATTTAAGTTATTTTTTTGCTTCAAAATATTTTTAATTAATTCCAGATTATTTAAAGTTTTTTTTGTTTTATATTTACACCTGTTAGTACCTATATCAACGTTTCACCTATTATTGTATTAATATTATGATTTAAAATGTTATATTCTTCATCTCATAATAACAAAAAGTACCATGGGAAAAGGATATTGTATATTAATATTATTAAAAAAAATGACAAAAAAAACCTTTATACAAGAAAAAGTAACGCTATGGCCATCTTGATTCCAGAAGATTTTGTCAAATAATATTAGGTCTTTACCTATGAAATTGCCGTTATGTATGAAAAAAATTTAAACGATTTTTTTTTCATGTATTTTTAATTTGTATTAATCGAAGCAATCACCCATGCAATCAATGCATCTTTGCCAACGCAGTGGCAGTTTATTCTTAAAGAAATCAGCTGGACGGGAGGCAACAAATTCTTCAAAGGCATTTTGTACTGCCTCTCGGTTATTTAATTTTTTTCCGCCAAGAAGTTATCCAAATTCTGGAAAAAGTAGTAGTCTGTAGGCGCAAGGTCTGGTGAGTAGGGTGGATTACGGAGAGCTTCCAACCCCAGTTCTTGCAACTTGGAGACTGTCTGCTGTGCAGTATGAGGTCGCGCGTTGTCGTGCAGGAGCAGCGGAGACGAGCGATTGACCAATGCTGGTTGGAGATGTGCCAGCTTCTCCATCATTGTGTTATTCACAGTACACATCTGCAGTAATGCTCACCCCGTTTGGTAAGAAGCTGTGATGAATCACACGCTAGACCACCAAACAGTGACCATCACTTTTCTAGGGGTAAGTTTTCGTTTAGGGCATTGTTTAGGTGCTGAACCAGGATCCAACCAACTTGCTGAGCGCTTGCGGTTATCAAACAGAATCCATTTTTCATCGCAGGCAACAATGCGGTTCAAAATTCCTTCATTTGTGTGTCTGTTGTGCAGTGCAAGGCACGTCTCGACGCGTACTTCGCGCTGGCGATCATTGAGTTCGTGGGGCACCCATTTTTTACCTTGCCAATTTGACGCAAATGGACCAATATTATTTTGACGCTAACGCCGAAAGCTGCTGCTATTTCAGCCGTAGATTGTGTATCATCAGCTTCCACAATCGCCTTTAATTCGTCATTGTCGACCAAAGTCGGACGACCGCGAGGTTCATTTTTCAGGTCGAAATTTCCAGAACGGAAGCGAGCAAACCAATAACAGGTGGTGCGTTGGTTTGTAGTGTTAGCTCCGAAAACGTCGTTGATGTTGCGTGCCGCTTGTGCCGCGTTGCTGCCACGACGGTACTCATATTCCATTATTACTCGAATTTTTTACGTATTCATGATGACGAAAAAGATTGAAATGCGATGAAAATGTAACACTAATCAATAAACAAATGACTACTTTAGGAAAAAGAATTCCATGTTTTTAAAATAAAATTAATTTGCAATTAGAATTCTTAGCCAAACAAAAATTATTTTGTTTTTAAATGGCCAGTACTGCAGAACGGCAATTTCATAGGTTACCTAGTACCTATTATATGCGGACTGAATTTATCAGAGGAAAGTAAATGTCAATATGACAGATGGCCCCAAACATTCCCAAAAGTGTGTCAGTTATTTTATTCGTTCTTTGTCGTGTAGATGACGTTTAAAAGTTGAGTAAGTGATCTCAATAACGTTACCAACTGAGACGGTCTTGAGATCATACTATGAATTAAAGACCGTCTTGAGAAGCTAATAGTTACTTGTGACTGTCTCAGCCAAGAAAGGTCTTGAGAACGAGGTTGAGAACAGTTTATTAATACGGGCCTAAGTGTGGACACTTTTAACCTCGACATGCCTCCGCCCTCCTCTATAATAATATATGGATCTATGTAAAATAAGCATTAGTTACATACGGCAGTGCGCGCACGGGGACAAATCATCACCGTCGCCAGTGCGCGCATTCACTAATACGTAGTAAGATATTTTACAATTTTAATTAATAAAAATGTTAATTTAACATGATTCTTAAACATAATTTTAATAAAGACTAATAATTATTCAGATGAAAGTATGTTCTTCTACTTAACCTTTAATTATTCTACCTGAAAATAAATGAACCCGGCGAGTTCTGGGCCGGCGATCGATAATACACTGGGTACTCGATTGTTTTTTAGCTTCTTCTAGCTCAAATTATTCGAATACAGGGTCAATTTTATTTACCGGGCATAAAAATATAAATGCCCGAAATGCCGGAGTTTTTCCCAATCTGCTCGCCGGGCACAAAAATTTGCCCATCTCTACGTAAGTAATAAACCAACTAGCCAACTCACTGTCATTGCTTTAAGCTGAATGTGATGGTCAGCATATTGTGATTGAATGCGACTAAATTTAAGTTAGACTAACTTTTTTAAAAAAAAACTTGGCGGTAGAGTAAAAAACCAGTGTTAAAAGGCGGGAAAAAGATTTTTTGCTCATGTTTTTATCAATCGTCAATGCAGTCATTAGTCAATGAGTCAAGTCAGTCGATTCAGTAAAGAGGTAGACGCATTACTGAAACTTCATAGGAAGTTTGGGAGTAAACACAAAATGCATGCTTTTTGCAGTTGTACTTCTTGCCCACACTTGTGTACGTTAACGAATATGTAGAGAGACCCGAACCCCAGAAATGGGGATATTAGATAATACTGACAAATGCTGATGAATAAGTAATAAAACCCGGCCAAATGTGAGTGGAACTTGCGCACGAAAAGTTCCGTACCATTATCTATACAACTAGGTTTTAGTACTGATATATCGAGCACTAGTATTAATATCGAGCAAAAACAGCGAGAAAATCTAGTTTTTTGTAGTACCCCTCAAATATTTATTTTATTTATGCTTTTTATTTTTAAAGTCTACCTGTTGCCGTTATTAATATCGAGCTAAAAACAGCAAAAAATCACGTTTGTTGTATAGGATTATTGGGAGCCCCCTTAAATATTTATTTTATTCAGTTTTTAGTAGGTATTTGTTGTTATGGCGGCAATAGAAATACATCATCTGTGAAACCTTCAACTGTCGAGATATCATCATTCACGAGATACAGCCTGCTGACAGTGATAGGTCTTTCTTTACCCTTTGGGTACTTAAACCTAAAAAAAATTAAATCGCCTGCTAGGTAAATGGGAACAGGTTTACAGCTACAGATACCTGCATACCTATAATTATCTTATGTTTTCATATACAAACTCTTTATGGCTTTGTAAATTTTCCTTCCAGACCATTTCATATATTTGTTTGGCAAAGAATATATACAGAAGCATTACAACACCTGCTCAGATTTTAAAAGCGATTTTCGTCTATCAATAACATCGTAACGGTAGTATTCTGAGAATATACAAATTCATCATCGACGTCATCTTCATCCGCTAATATGCCTAAGACAACTCGCAGGGTGTCTCTTTAACGTGAGGAGTGCTGTACTTGACTTCTCGCTAGCTACGTTAGACTATTTGCGCCGTTGACTACGGATTTCAACTGCGTGTCTTCTTTGACACATATAACTGACATATTTTCTTTAATATTTTGGCGTTAGTATATATTTTGTACACGAGGAACCCCTCATTGGTTGGTAAGTAGACGTTTGCAGTAGTACAGTAGACCTGTGAGTATTATGAATACAATATACTTAATTAATATAAGATAGAAATCATTATTGATTTGCATTTAAATAAACTTATAAGTAAAGTAGGTATCTGTAGTTCTAAAATACCTATGGGTAATTTTTTATTTCGTTGCGAGAAAACAATGCATTGTATCAGAAAAAAAAAATACCGAACATAATTCATCAATAAAAAGAATACCGAAAATAATTTACTCCTATTTCGGAAGTAGGTTAAAAATTAGAATATATACAAAAGTGTCTGTGTCAAAGCTCAAGTATTTGAAAGTTGGAAAATCTTAAAAAGTATTAGAAAGTTGGAAAATCTTAAAAAGATAACCCTACTCCGGACTGTCCGGAGGTGACTGGGAGCCGCCTCACTCACCGCATGCCTTTGTACGCTCCAATCACGCGCAAAATAGGGGTCAGCAGAGTGATAATTATTTGTTATTTAATATTTTTATATTTTTCAAATACTTTTTGAAATGTATAAATTAGTAAATAAATATTTTAAATTAGTGGTACAATGTTGTAAAACAAATCTTCACCAAGTTAGAAAAACATAAAAAAGTAAACTAAGAATGCCATAGTTCTCTTATTTCGCTATGCTATTTCGTGTACCTAATGCTTAATGTAATGAACCCAGCTGCCCTATTATGAACTTCAACTGACAAGTGGGAATGGGCTTCATTTTGACGTTTGAACTTTTTGAAACACAATTTAAAAAGTTCTCATGTCAAAATTGTGACATTTTAACTTCTTAAACTGTGTTTTAAAAATTTCAAACGTCAAAATTAAGCTCATTCCCACTTGTCAGTTGTAGTTTACAATACGGCAGCTGTTTCTCTCTTGTGCAGTAAAATCGAGCAAATAGTCATAAGCGTTGCAAACGGTATAAAATGACATAACTGAAGTATGTAATATTTTCTCGGCGATTCATAAGAATAATTCGTGTTGCTTTCCAGTCGTAAATGTCGGCGCAGTGTCATAATTTATGTTTAAAATTTATTCGTTTTTATAACAAGAAAAAAGTTTCGTATTAATAAAATGTTTTCTGGCAAACGATCGAGCTACGGCGAAATAAAAAAAAATGTTTATTTTTTATTCGATTTGAGGAGAGGCTCAATGCCGCCGCAGACAATGCGAAATCGGTGTTACGAGATTGTGGAGGTGGCAACCTATTTAAAAGACCTATATTTTATACCAACCTATAACAACCATTCGCAGTAGGCTAGTGGTGGATCACTGCCTTTGTTAAGGACAGCGGCCTCGTAACGAAAAACATGAGTGAATTTTAATGTGAACAATAAACGTGTAATTAAAACGGTACGTAAAACTAGAATAGTGGACACTCAGTGACTATATGTATAGATTTATATGGCATCAGTGTGGAAAAATAGTGTTAAAATGGTGTTTTATCAAGTGCGGGTTATTTTGATTATATATTTTTAACTAAAGCTAATTTTAACGTAGCTTCTTTTGATTTATATAAATAAACGTAGTACATAACGTGTAGTATAGCGCCTAAGGTTATATAATAAATGGTTAAGAAATTATTACGAAAACAGTGGTAAAAATGTACAACATTTCATATAAGTTGAACCTTAAAATGTAAATAACTTTTCTATAGAATAAGATGTTTAGTATATAAGGGTTTATATGTCTGGTTATGATAATAAAGTATTTCACACAACGCGTTTTGCTTCACCTGGCTCATGGAAAATGGGGAAAATTATGGAAAATAGCCGTATAGAGAGGTAAAAATGAAATGGAAGATCGGCCCGAAAGAGGCGTACGGGCGGGGCTCTCTATACGGCATTGCCATGAGCCAGGTAAGCGAATCGAAAAAGTGAAAAAACGTTCTCCTCAAATAAGTGTTTTATTATCGCCCCGGCTCTGCCCAAATCGGTGTAACCTTGCTATCTTCGAGTCTAATCTGAGCCGGCGGTTGAACCCCTGTGAATTTATACAGTCCTGTACAGTAGTGCGTGGTCCTTTGGCGAGCCGAATTTCAAGATCGAAGAAAAATTCGAAGTCCATATCAAGTTGAAAATAACGAAGACGGCACTTAGAAAAATTTGAACAGCTGTTGTGGACATAGAAAAATTTCCGAAGAATCAAGATAGAAATTTTTACTGAAGACTGGACTTAGAAAATTTTCGTCAGCTGTTCTGAACATAGAAAAATTTCCGAAGAATCAAGATAGAAATTTTTACTGAAGACTGGACTTAGAAAATTTTCGTCAGCTGTTCTGAACATAGAAAAATTACCGAAGAATCAAGATAGAAATTTTTACTGAAGACTGGACTTGAAAATTTTCGTCAGCTGTTCTGAACATAGAAATTTTTTGAAGATTTAAGTCAGAACATTGGAAACTTTATCAAGATTTATCAACGGGAATCAACGCCAGGGATTAGATTGGACTCAGAAGATCGGACTCGAGGATACAAGGATACACCGCTGCGAACGGAAGCAAGGATTCGCAGATTTTTCATCGGAAAAACCTCCCGAAGATTCTTGAAAAGGAAGATTATTATGGAAGATTAACATTGAAGATTAACATTGAAGATTAACATTTGAGATTAACATTTGAAGATTAACATTTGAAGATGGTTATAACAAGAAGTCAGAGTGGGGCCGAGGAGAACCAGCAGCAACCACATCGATTTCCGGATCCGCCACGATCGCCGTCCGCTGCCGCTACAAGCCAGCCGCCGCCGACCGAGGGAAGAGCGGATCTGCTTCAAACTATTTTGAAACCGAGACCAGGTACCAGCAAGGCGCCTGCATCCTCGGAAGTACGAACCCTAGCCAGAAAGAAGGCTATTTCAATTAGATCGCGTCGATCGACAGCAAGTGTCGTCGCGCGTATGCATTACGAGGCGGAGGAGAAACTCGCCGCTCTTCGTAAGAAGGAACTGCAGATCGAAGCAGAACTTATAAAGAAGAAGCTCGCCGCTGACGTCGCCGCTGCAGAAGATGGTAGCAGCCCCGACGACGACGAGCCATCAGAACAGGTGGAGCAACGTGTCCGAGCCTGGCTAAGCGAACAGGGTCCCGAACCCGAAGAGGCTAGACAAGAG
This sequence comes from Phengaris alcon alcon, assembly GCA_037179445.1. Classification (NCBI taxonomy): domain Eukaryota; kingdom Metazoa; phylum Arthropoda; class Insecta; order Lepidoptera; family Lycaenidae; genus Phengaris; species Phengaris alcon. Next base: position 1,340,631 of record JAYRCH010000062.1, read on the forward strand.
CCGACATCAATGGAAGAAAGAGAGACGCCGAAGCCAGAAGACATGCCACCGAAGGGAGCCCAGAAGACGAGGTTCGAGTGGCCGCAGCAACGCCGCCCACGCTCACCCACACCGCCCACGTCTAGGGCTAATGGAGTGGAACAACTTGCCGAAACATTGGATAAACTGCTAAACCAACGCCAGTCGCGCCACACTACGGAGTTGCCCATATTCTCGGGCGCTCCCACTGAATGGTTGCCATTCAAAGCAGCCATGGAAGACACCACTGCGTTCTACAAGCTCAAGCCGATCGAGAACTTAGCTCGTCTGAGAAGCTGCCTACGGGGAGAAGCAAGAGAAGCCGTGGCACCACTGCTGAGCGTCGCGACGCCGCCTGAACAAATTATGAAGACCTTGGAACAATGCTTCGGTCGACCCGAGGTTATGGTCGATCGCATGATGGAAGATCTGAAGAAGATACCGAGGCTCGGAGGTTCGGCGGCAGAACTCAACCAATTTGCAGTGAAGATTCAGAACATGGTAACCATCCTGAGGAAGCTGAGGCACGGGTATCTCTTTAACCCATTGCTCACGAGAGACATCCTCGAGAAGCTCAGCCCATACGAGAAGAGCAAGTGGTACGACTACGCAGAAGAGACGTCGCGCTTCAGGAACGAGCCCGATGTCGTCCTTCTCTCTGAATTCTTAATGAGAGAAGCGGACAGGGCGCTGCGCTACGGGTTCAGCACGGCACTGAAGAAGGAAACACCGCGTCCACCTCCTAACAAGAACGAAGCCCGAACGAGGAAGCCAGTCTTCGCGATAGCAGACGAGGGCAGGGATTCGCCGAGTCGCAGCCAGCCAAAGAAAACACGCGAAGAGTCAACGAAGTGCCCGATATGTGCCGAAGATCACGCTCTATTTCGCTGCGCTGCTTTCAAGAAACTGAGCATGCAAAAGAGATGGGACACGGTCAAAAAGGAAGGGCTGTGTTTCCGGTGCATACGAAGCAGGCACAGAAGATACAACTGCAGGGCGAAGCCGTGCGGCGTGAAGGGCTGCAACTTGCCTCATCATGCGCTGCTGCACGAAGACAGGTCCGGCGGCGCCCCACAGACAGAGGACGCCGTGATTACCGCATCGGTCACCTCTGACCGTGCGGTGAAACTTAAGATGAGAAGAATTCAAGTTGTCGGTCCACGGGGCGAAGCGGATATCTTCGCGCTGTTCGACGAGGGCTCGACAGTGACACTACTGGATGAAGACGTCGCGAAGGCTATCGGCGCAGACGGCCCACCGAAGGTGCTGAGAATGCATGGGATCAATGCCGAGAGAAGGGAAGAAAAAAGCCGACTCGTACAACTTGGCGTACGGGGTCACGACGGTACCAGATATGACGTCACTGCGAGAACCGTGGCCGGATTGAACCTACTTACTCAGTCCGTCCCGGAATCACTGTTTCGACTTGCTCACCTGCACGATCTCAAGAACGAAGAGATATGCTATGAAGACAAGAAACCCCAACTTCTCATCGGCACGGACAACTGGCAGCTCATTGTATCCAGGGAGCTGAGGATCGGCAAGAGAAACCAGCCTGCAGCCTCGAAGACGAAGCTTGGCTGGGTAATCCATGGAAGCATCCCCAGACGCCTCATAAAGCAGGAAGAACACGAGAACATCCTGCACGTGTCTACGATCGAGACCCGAGGCGAACGACTGGAGGAAATGGTGAAGAAACACTTCGAAATAGACGCACTGGGAATAGCGTCCAAGGCTAAGCTGAGCGACGAGGAGCAGCGAGCCATCGACCTTTTTGGCAGAACGGCCAAACGAACGGAAGACGGTCGATTCGAAGTGGGACTTCTGTGGCGCACGAACGGCGTCAAGCTACCTCTTAGCTACAATACTGCGCTAAAGAGGCTCAAGAACTTGGAACACAAGCTCAAGAAGAACCCCATGGACGAGGCGCAGTATCATGGACAGATGAAGAATCTCATAAGCAAGGGATATGCGGAAAAATGCGACGGGACAGAGGCCGGAAGTGACATCACATGGTACCTGCCGCACTTCCCGGTTAAAAACCCAAACAAGCCGGGCAAGTTGCGACTGGTTTTCGACGCAGCAGCGAGAACAAACGGCGTGAGCCTCAACGATCACTTGTTAGAGGGGCCTGACCTTCTGACCTCACTGCCGAAGATATTGTTCCGGTTCAGAGAGGAAGCCGTCGCTGTGAAGGCCGATATAGAGGAGATGTTTCTTCGTGTCAAGGTCAGGAAAGAAGACCAACCGGCCCAGCTGTTCCTGTGGAGAGAAGACGAAGGCGAACCGCCGTCCACATACAAGATGGTGGTAATGATCTTCGGAGCATCGTGTTCACCGTTCCTGGCACACTCAGCCCGGAATCGGAACGCGGAAGAGTTTGCCGAATCGCATCCCGAAGCTCATCGCGCTATCACCGAAGCCCACTACATGGATGACTACGTAGACAGCTATCCAGACCACCAGAAGGCCATGCAGACCGTGGAACAAGTGGACCAAACACATAGGAAAGGTGGCTTCCACTTACGAGGCTGGACGAGCAACGACCGGAGGGTGCTAGAGGGACTGCCTGAAGACCGCCTGGCCGAGGACACTACACAGCGTGTCACCAAAGACGAGCAGAAGACCTTGGGCATGCTATGGGACTCCCGAGGCGACAAACTAAGATTCAACACGTCGCTCTCCAGAGTCCATAAGGAGGTTCGCGAGCTACAGCGCGCACCGACAAAGAGAGAGGCCCTCAGCACGGTGATGAGCATCTACGACCCGCTGGGACTGCTGAGCTGCTACACGATCACCGCCAAAGTCATCCTACAAGGCTTGTGGCGTCAGAAGCTGGATTGGGACGAGTCGCTACCCGCTGAGTCAGCCCAAGATTTCGCCCGTTGGCTGACCGACATGGAGTACATCAGTCAGCTCGAGCTACCCCGGAGTTACAACGGGGGGAGTCCGACGAGAGGCCGACAGCTGCACGTGTTCTGCGACGCGAGTAAGGACGCATACGCCGCAGCCGTCTATTGGAGATTGGAACAAGAAAATGGGGAAGTACGAGTCGTGTTGGCCGCCGCCAAGGCCAAGGTGGCGCCGCTGAAGGCACAGACAATACCAAGGATGGAGCTACAGGCTGCCCTGGTCGGAGCGAGGCTGGGAAACGCAGTCGCAGCAGAACACAGGTGGAAAACGGACACGGTTTTCTACTGGATCGACGCACAAGTGGTTCTGTGTTGGATACAGAACGGCAGCCGCAAATACACACCGTACGTCGCGCATCGGCTAGGGGAGATTGCCGAGCTGACGTCCGTTCACCAGTGGAGATGGCTGAGCACGAAGAGCAACGTCGCCGACTTAGCCACCAGAACGGGCTACGTTCCGAAGAGCGACGAGGACCCTTGGTTCCGGGGGCCGGACTTCCTGCGCAGGCCGATGAACGAGTGGCCCGCGGAGAGTCCCGCTAGAATCGAAAATCAAGAAGAATACGTCGCCTTCCACACCACGGAGGCGAGCGAGCTGAGCTGTCTACCAGATGTGACGCGCTTTTCAAACTACGAGCGCCTCGTAAGATGCACGGCGATGGTCTTGCTGTTCGTCGAGAAGTGCCGAGATCGTCGGGCCCACCTCGACGTACGACACCTGGAGAGGGCCGAGAGGTTGTGGTATCAAAAATCACAACGAGACAGCTTCGCACAAGAAATCGAGAAGATGGCAAGTGGCAAGACGGTGCCTAGATGGAGCTCCTTGTACCGGCTCAACCCGGTGTACAAGGACGGGCTGCTCGTACTAGACGGAAGGATCAAAGCGGCGCAGGTGCCGGCCGAAATGAAAAACCCTATCATCCTGGATGGAAGACATCGCTTCACAAGGTTACTGGTGGCAAGGGAGCACGCCAGAGCGGGACACGGGAGCCGCGAGAGAGTCGTGAACGACCTCAGGCAGAAATTCTGGATATTGAAGGTGCGGCCGACGGTGCGTACTATCATGAGCCGATGTGCGTTCTGTCGGCTACGACGGGCACACCCGAGGACCCCGCCAACTGGAGACCTGCCAGCCGAGCGCCTGGGGGCGTTCCAGAGACCATTTTCGTACTGTGGTCTCGACTGTTTCGGCCCGATGACGGTCACCATCGGCCGACGTCACGAGAAGAGGTGGGGAGCTCTCTTCACATGTCTGACGACGCGGGCAGTCCACCTGGAGCTGGTGGCTTCGCTGTCGACGGACTCTGCACTGATGGCAATGAGAAGAATGGCTGCGCGGCGAGGATGGCCGGCAGTCATGTACAGCGACAATGGGACAAATTTTAGAGGCGCGGACGTCGAGCTGCGGCAGGCGTACGCCGAGTGGGCGCCGGCTATGGCTCAGCTGGGCCTCACTCATCGGATGCAGTGGAAGTTTACACCGCCCGGGGCGCCGAGTCAAGGAGGTGCCTGGGAAAGACTGGTGAGGTCGGTGAAAACCGCCCTGCTAGCCACGCTGAACGAGAAGTCGCCCAGGGAAGAGGTACTCCAGACACTGATGGCCGAGGCGGAGTACTCAGTGAACGCTCGACCGCTTGTGCACGTATCGGTGGACCCCAACGACCCGGAGGCGATTACACCGAATCATTTCCTCCTCGGGTCGTCCACCGGACTGCCGTACGTCGGACCGTGTGTGCCGGCGGACAAAAAAACATGGAGGGTCGCGCAAGCCCTTGCCGACGAGTTCTGGAGGCGCTGGGTGAAGGAATACCTTCCCACGCTCACACCACGCTACGGGGCCCCGCTGAGCAACCGAGTCCTTGTACCAGGGGACCTGGTTGTCGTGGTCGACCCGACGCTGCCGCGTAATACGTGGCCGCGGGGGGTCGTGCACCGAGTCTACCCCGGCCAGGACGGACAAGTGCGCTGTGCGGACGTTCGCACGCGCAGTGGCGTGTTCCGGAGGCCGACGTCGAAGCTGGCGGTGCTGGAGGAGGCGCCGCAGTCGCAGTTGCGACCGCTGGCGGAGCAGACGGAGCCGGGAGCGGAGCGGACGACGCCGGGGACGGCGCCGGGCGCGGAACGAGCGTCGGAGCAGCCTACAGCGAGCACGGACAGCTCGCAGTCGCCGGAGCGGCCCGCAGCGAGTCCACACAGCTCGCATTCGCCGGAGCAGTCTGCGGCGGGCGCGGACGGCCCGCAGTCGCCGCCGGAGCAGCCTATAGCGAGTCCACACAGCTCGCAGTCACCGGAGCAGTCCACGGCGGGATCGGCGAGCCCGCAGTCACCTGAGGAGGCTGCGTAGACCCTGGCTACTGCGCCGGGGGGAGGATGTTAAGGACAGCGGCCTCGTAACGAAAAACATGAGTGAATTTTAATGTGAACAATAAACGTGTAATTAAAACGGTACGTAAAACTAGAATAGTGGACACTCAGTGACTATATGTATAGATTTATATGGCATCAGTGTGGAAAAATAGTGTTAAAATGGTGTTTTATCAAGTGCGGGTTATTTTGATTATATATTTTTAACTAAAGCTAATTTTAACGTAGCTTCTTTTGATTTATATAAATAAACGTAGTACATAACGTGTAGTATAGCGCCTAAGGTTATATAATAAATGGTTAAGAAATTATTACGAAAACAGTGGTAAAAATGTACAACATTTCATATAAGTTGAACCTTAAAATGTAAATAACTTTTCTATAGAATAAGATGTTTAGTATATAAGGGTTTATATGTCTGGTTATGATAATAAAGTATTTCACACAACGCGTTTTGCTTCACCTGGCTCATGGAAAATGGGGAAAATTATGGAAAATAGCCGTATAGAGAGGTAAAAATGAAATGGAAGATCGGCCCGAAAGAGGCGTACGGGCGGGGCTCTCTATACGGCATTGCCATGAGCCAGGTAAGCGAATCGAAAAAGTGAAAAAACGTTCTCCTCAAATAAGTGTTTTATTATCGCCCCGGCTCTGCCCAAATCGGTGTAACCTTGCTATCTTCGAGTCTAATCTGAGCCGGCGGTTGAACCCCTGTGAATTTATACAGTCCTGTACAGCCTTATTATTTTTCCATATAGAAGAGACTCTGCCCTAGCAGTGGGTCGGTAGTCACTGATGATGATACACATCATCAGCGACTACCGACGTCCCCACTGCATCCCAACATAAATGATCCATTTGGTAAAGGTAGGTTCCTCTTCCTAGCTTCTTACTCTCTAGTCCCTCTCAAAATTTTCTTAATTGATTCCTACCTAGTTACTAGTTAGTTTCTATAGATACTTACTAAAAATATTAGGTGGGTACTACTAAACGTTAAACGACTGTAAACAGAAGGTTGTGAAGATGTTGAAAGTAATTAAATTAAATAACGTTTATTTTGGGCGGCATAGACCCATATTATAAATTTCCCTGCGAGAAATCTACTTGCACGGTGTTCAATTTTGCACGGAAGACGGCATTACGGGCTATACGGTATAGCCTATACCTACTTTATTTTTTATTTTATTTTATTATATGCTCCCGACAACTTAACAAATATCTGATTAATTAATTAGGTATGTAATTAGTATGTATAATAAAAATTATTTACCTTCATCATTTTTACATCCCCCGTTGAATTAGTTCTCTCTTCAGAACTTTTCGCATCAACATCCCAGCATAAAAATATTAACACTATAAAGTAAAACAGTTTGTAACACATTCTTAATTAATTTGTGAACTTCTAATTTAAAAAATGCCAATTTTTTAAAATTAATTTTGAAGACGATAAACTCTATTTTTCAATTCCGCGGCAAAAGTTTTGACGTGTCGCTGCGTAATGGCGGACTCCAGCCTACTGGACCGTGAGACAGCGGGACGTTATTTTAGGATTCGATTTATTATTGTTACAAATTATCATGATACATGCGTCAATAAATGAGTCATATTATTTTATGAAAGTTTTATATTCGGTGGCGTGGAAGGAGCCAAAACGCAGGCGCTGCCGGTAAGTCTGCCGTAGGTACCTAACTATAGTAAATTACTTCTGTGGCTCAGTGGTTCAGCGCGTTGGTGCTCAAGCCGGGGTTCGGGTTCGAATTCCACCGAAGGAACAAAGAGATTTTCTGTGTTCCTGGGTCATGGATGTATATTAAATATGTGTATACCTAATATAATAAAAATCTTTAATATATGTATAGTATAAAAGTATTAAATATACTTCCCGTTTTCTGGTACCTGTAACACGAGTTCTTCGGATACTTAACACGGGGCCAGATTGACGTGGTGTGAAGCGTCCATAGATATTATATTATACCAGGAGCTTTACACCCTAAAGTTTTACACCCTACACAAATAATCACAACAAAAAATTACGCTTTTTTATTAAGGTCCAGGCACAGAATATAAAACTAACTACTTAACTAAATTAAAAAATAGGTAACTAACCTACCACGTAAGTCAAGGGTCCAACCGAATATTACCTAGCTAGTAATTATTACTATTCATTATTTATTACATTTGTTACAAACTTTGTTTGTTGATAGTATAAAATATTAAGAATGTTTGGTCCTTCGATGAGGATTTAAATTTCCATCATGCTTAGCTTGTAGGTATGCTGTAATTATTATTTTGAACAAAAAATTAAAACCGACTTCCAAAGTAAAAATGCACAAAAAGGTATGAAAATTTTAACCATTTCTCTACTCAATCTTCATAATTTTGAAGTCGGTACCAGCAGGATCAACATCCTGTATTATAATAATATTTTATATTTTATTGAATTCACGTTTAAGTTGGCTATATAAACTTGCAACAAAACAATCAAATTTTGGGTGTGAAAAAACCGAATATTAAATAGTAAATTACTAAGTTGGCGAAAGAATGTAAGAAACAAAAAATTCAAATCTGGTGACTAAATAATACCAGTTTTGTTCACCGAATATTCTAAACTGGCAGACAGATATTATTTTAGCGACCATTTTTTAATAACCATTTTCGCCACAATTTGTGAGTACACATTTAATTTAAGAATATAATATTTAATAATAAATAAAATGTATTTATTGCAGGTATCATAGACCCATAAAATTTCACTTACAATAAAAATACAATATCACATCACAATACATATTCAGAAACAATTCAATAAATTAATTCATGCGTGGTAATAAATTAAGAATTAAAATAAATGAATAATTAAATTTGAGAGAATGTCATGGCGAGAAATTAAAATGGTTAAATTGAATTTATTAAATTAGAAATAACATAAATTAAAATTACTATAAAAAAGTTAAAATACATAAAACAAACACGAATAAAAATTAATATTTCAAATTGTAATGTTGCCTATATTACAGCAGTGCTTGATATAGGGACAGTCAAGTCTATCGGCTATCATGGCCAGCACCGTGTTGGAGCTGACCCGCACTCTGCGCACGAGGGACGCGTTTGCGTCGACGAATCGTTTGCGCATGGTTGCATAAAAGCAATCGATGCGCGCCGCGGCAAACATGCTCGAGGCGCTGCAGAAACGGGACAGACCCAGTATGGCTCTAAAAGCGTTATTGAACTGTACACGGATGGCGCTGTATGCCCGCTGCGTATAGTCGGCCCACAGAGCGCAGGTGTACAGCGAGGTGCAGTACGCGCGGAAAAGCGTGATATTCACCCCATCGTAACACCGTGCAAACCTGCGGGCTAGCATATTCGCCAGTACAGACAGCGGCCTCCGCTCCTACTCCACGTCAGCGTCATCCCTGAGGACGGCGGTGACTATGTGTCCCAGGTATTTAAATTCATAGACTCTGTCTAAGGGAGCAATATTCAACCACACGGATGGTACGCTCTGGGGACACCTAGCACCGCCGGACTCAAATACCATAAACTGACTCTTGCTCGTATTGACCTCAGACCGTGTCCATCGGCATACCTCTCACAGACTTGTATCAACTCTCGCAGGCCGCAGACCGACGCGCTCAGCAGCACCATGTCATCCGCGTAGCTGATATTATTGACACAGATGTGATCAATGTGGCAACCGACATGCTTACCGCTGAGCTCGCCAATCAGCGCGTCCACGTAGATGTTAACAGCATTGGACAGTTGGTGAGGTCAACACCCCCTGCCTCACACCGCACTGAAGCCGATACGGCTCCGACAGTGCGTCAGCCCATCCAACGTTATTGACCTGGTGCGCATACCAATACCTAAATATTCCGATGCACGCACGTGGAAGTCTAAAGTTCTCCAGTTTCTTCCAAAGGATATCATACACGACCAGATCAAACGCCCTAGATAAGACGAGGAAGCACGGAAACACTGGAGTCTTTCGATTTGTATAATATTTAGCGGTGTGCTTGAGACATAGTATTACACTCTCAGTAAGCAGTTTGGGTCTAAAGCCAAATTGGTTGTGGTGCAAATTTATGTGACTCTCAAGTTGTGAATTCAGCACACCATCAAACACCTTAGCAACAACTGTGGCCAACGAGATAGGTCTATAGTTGCTTTTATGAGCAAGATCTCCAGTCCTGTTTTTCACAATAGGAACTATTATTGTCCTTAGCATGTCCGCAGGAAGGTAGGCGTGACTCACGCATAATGAGTAAAACAATACAAGAACTCTAGAGATATGAGGTCCAGCGTGTTGCAGGTGTTCGATGCTTGCCGTCGTGTCCTGGGGACTTTCCTTTTGTCATGTTCTTGATCAAAGAGGATATCTCTTTGGCTTTAACATTCAATTTTAGTGTCCCACTAGGATGATCAGCATCGGGCATCTCAACTAACGACCCCACCGCTGGTTACACTGTAAAATGCTCCTTGAAAATATCTGCAATCCTCTTATGATCGCTAACGCCGTCGACACTCCCAGGAAGGCTGGTCTTTAGGTCACACCTTTTCGTGCGTTTCTAAAAACTTTTGAAGTCACCTAGCGCGTGGTTTTCAGCAATGACATCCATTATCAATTGGTCTTGGTTGTCTTGACACCATTTCAGGCGTGACTTAAAGACTCTTCTGCTATCACTCATCTCATCGTGCATGATACCAGAGCTAGACACATTACCCATTCTATGAACTTGGACCTAGCATTCCTGTGAGCCTCAGCGACTTGTTCATTCCAACCCATTATGTGTGGGCCACGCCCACCCTTACCAGTATTCCCTCGACTAGCACGAGCAGCATTTCTAAGAGCAGACACAATATCAAAGTATAATCTGTCCAGTACCTGCCTGTGGCCGACATTAGAGAAAAAACAATCAGCACAATTAATAAATACAGGTGGGAAATCAATATATCTTAAGATGTCATGACACTCCTTAGTATAACCAATTACCTGTTCTGTACTTCTTTGCTCCCACACTATCTCTTTGTTGCATAGTTCAATCTTACTTGGAATGAATTTGGTAGTTAGTAAATTAAGATTACATACCAATATGAGGGGGAAATGGTCCGACCAGAGAGTGTCATACTCCACTTATACATCTACAGCAGCCCGCTTGGCTGCTTGCGTCAGAATACAATGATCGAGCCAGCTGCAGGTTCCGTGGGCGTCACTGACTAACGTATATGTACCGGAGCCTGCACCGAGATATTCAACATCATAACAAGACCATAACTGCTCCTCACAAAAGTTAATCAGTTCCTGATAAAACAATTCACCGAAATTGGCATTAAAGTCACCTCACATTATAATTGATTCTATCGTACCGTACTCATATATATTTTTAATAGGCACATATATTATCTCTGATGTAGGTAATTCAAAAAACATAATAAGCAGCAAAACGAGCGCACATAAAAAAAAAGTCAAGGAGCGTACAAAATTCCCATTTTTACTAATTTTTCTCGGTTTCGGGGGGTGTAGATATTGTGTAGATTTATTTTAAAATTTCAAAATGGCGGATGTATTATAATTTATGAATCTCAAAAAACGGTGCGTCCTATTCAACTTATTTCGCTCAAAATAATTTTCCTAAAGAGTTTTTAGCATTTTAGCATGATCTATCAGCATGCAAACTTACAAGTTTCTATGTCTTATTGGTTAGAAATGCCGGGGGGGGGGCAACTTGTAGACCACTTTGGGTACCGATTACTCGAAAATGGTTGACTTTGTAAAAAAGTAATGTATGAAACCTTCCCTTTATTTTAAAATACCTATTCAACGATACCCGACACGATGGGGTGGAATGATAAAATATTTTTCATCCCCACTTCACATGTATGGAGAGCCACCCCTAAAACGTAAAATTATTATTATTTTATGATGCCAAAACCGTGATCTATACACAGTCTTTCAATGTAACAAATTTCATCAATTTATATTCATAGTTACAGAAGCTAGTGGCGCGGACAGACAGATAGACAGACGCACGGACGGACATAGCGAAACTATAAGAGTTCCTTGAGTATAACGGAACCCTAATAAAAAATAGATATGGAAAAAAAAAAATTCTCGAAATATTCCTCTTTTGAATTCAGGTAAAATATAACTTCTTATCATTTTTGAAGTCGGTAGCATTTGGTGACAATGCAATGGAACCAATTTAGAAGAAAACCCTTTACAAAAAAAAAGGATTTTGAAAATTGATCTACAAACGGCGGAGTACCTAATCGCTTAGCATACATAAAAAACATAGGTTCAGACGACTTGAGAACCTCCTCCTTTTTGGAAGTAGGTTAAAATGGCGAATGGCGCATTGGCGCGTAACTCTTTCACGTTATTGACACTTTAACTGCGTTTCGCGCGGTTTATTTGCGTCTGGGTTACGGCTGGGCGCACTATTTCATTGTAAAAATAATACTTTGCCTCCTAAAAGCGTAAAAAAAGTAAATTATTATTTATTTATTTTTAACTAGATGCTTCCCGTAACTTCGTACGCGCAAAAAGAAATCTCACGGGAACCGTACATTTTTCTTTAGTAAAAAGTAACCTATGTGCTAATACAGCACCTGGGCCTTTAGCCATGATGCATTCGATAATTTCGACGGCGAAGTTAGAAATCCAAAATGTATGGAATTTGACATAAGTCATCGTTATTTGCAATTATCATGCATGTCGCTTGCAATTATAGTATTAATTCCTCCATGGTAATACTTACCGGTTATCCTAAAGCATTTTCATGGTATTCTTTATTATTTATGACCCGATTGATATTATGACATTTATGACCGCATTCAAATGCGGTACTCCTTCATGCGGCTGAGCATGAAGGAGTACCGCATTAGTAGGAGGAAGGAGGCGAAGGAAGTACTGCATTCAGCAGTTCCAGGTGGGTCTCGTGGTCTTCTGGGGTCCTGGAGAAAACTAGAAAGTCGTCAAAGTAGGCGTAGCAGAAATCCAAGTCTTTGGTTATCTTGTCGACAAAACGTTGGTCGAGAAAATCTTACAACCTGCAATGGAATGAGCAAAGTCATGGATATGCCGTATCGGATAGCGGTCTGGGATAGTGCGGGCGTTAAGTAACCGCAAGGACGCCGTTATTCTTTTTAGGGGTAACGTGTAAAGGTGAAGCTCAGGGACTGTCAGATGGACGAGCTGAACCGCTTTTGAGCATAAGCTCTAATTCCTGCTTTGCAATTTTGAGCTTATCTGAGATTAGCACGTACAAACGTCGTTCGTTCGTCGTCGTAAAAATCGTCGTACTGAGTTTTACTTCGTTCATAAAGCTTTATATAATAGTTGTTCTTATGTCTGTACAAGTACGTCACCAATCACGTTATTTACCTATGTATTGATTGATTGAAGAAAAATAAGGATTTAAGGCGAGGTGAGTCGACAACTATGAAGTATTCGAGGGGGTGAAGGAGATGAGTGGGGGACGTGTCGCCCGCGTAACTGCGGGGTGCTTCGCGCGAATTACGTCAAAGTGTTGTGTCCATAATGTACAAAAGCGTTTAATATAATGTACAAAAAATTTCGGTTTATATGTAATGTGCTTCATAGCCGAGTGGGTTTTTGCCCCCTGGGGCAAAGCGTAGCGTCTAGGTTCCAATCTCGTTATAAATTAATATATTTCCTATCTTCCTTGTTTTTTTTTAATAAATAATAATATATCACTACATATTTTTGCTTTATTGCTCTCCGTATTTTTTTGTTACCCATTTTTTTATAATCTGCACTTCTCATCATTTCTATAAACTTCGGGAAACCAATCTTATCGTAAAATAAATACTTAGAAGGGTCGCGCTAGCCGCTTTTGTGTGTGTGGTTTGTGGTAAGTGGAAAAAATTCTAAAGTCGCTGAATTTTTGCGTGTGTAGAGTATAGACTGTGAGAGAACAGCTTATTATTAAGTTTGTGCTATTTCTGCCTCGAGCAATTCGATAATTTTTGGTTGATTTTTTTAAATGGCCATAAAAGTGAAAATATCTATTTAAAGTATAAAATACGAATAGTATCATATCTGGGACAGCCTTCAAAGTATGAAAACATAATTAACGTCATTTTCGTCCAGTACAAAATTACTTCTAAAATATGATAAGTAAATGACTATTTTCTGTCTAAGACCACTAAAATAGGTCTAATTTTTAACTTTGTGCCAAATTTAGCCATTGCGATTCGAGAAATTAAGTTTCCTCAAGCTAAAAACCAGTAAAAAAAACATAATTGTTAAATAAAGTTCACGTATTCAATATTGTTAAGTCATATAGAATCTATATTCCAAATTTGTGCCTTTTTCAGGGTATAAATAATAAAATGCAAAAATTATATTAGGCGGTGTAAGTACTGCGGAATACACGCACTACAACATACACATTACTCACATTGATGTTACATTCTAAGACGACATTTCAAAATTTTATATTTGCATTTTTCTGCGGTTATAAAATCTAAACTTGCTTTTGTGAAGGACTTATTAATTAGGATTAGAATTGATTATAATAATTGATATAATTAAATTCACTTTACAAACAAACAAATTAATAAATATTTATACATAATATATGATATAGGTACTATACTTATTACTTCTTCAGCTCTTTCATCGTGCAACGATATATCAATAATTTCGACTTACAAGCGTACATAGGTCATCAAATCTAAAATAGGTGCAAATCAAATTTGCACGTAATGCATGTGGAGTACCACAAGGCTCAATTTTAAGTCCACTGTTGTTTCTCTGCTACATAAATGATCTATGTAACGCAATAGGTACGACATAAGAGTATTCTATTTGCAGATGACACGACTATATTAGTTGAAGAAAAAATAATTTTAATTTTTAAACATAAATAAAGTGTTATTAACCGTATAGTAGTATGAAACAAATAATTTGAACGTAAATGTAACAAAAACAAAAATAATTAACTTTAAAATAAAACAAGCCACGAAAGCTCCTTTAAATATTTCCTATAAAGATTTCCGTTTCGTACCTCGGTATAGCTGTAGACCAGCTTTGTAGCTGGAGAGATCACATTAATCAAATATTAACTAGACAGATATTATGTATATGTTTTAAAACATATAAAACAAGTAGCATCAACTAACGCGGCTTTAAAGGTTTATCACGGATATTATTATATTGAATCAATTATAAGATACGGACTAATAAAACCAAAACGCATTATTGAAAACCGCATTCAAATCGGTTAAGCCGTTGACTTCGTACGTGCAAAACAAATATCACGAGAACCGTACATTTTTTGCATTTCTAACAAAAAGTAGCCTATGTCCTAGTCTAGAATCTAAACTACTACCATACCAAATTTTATTTGATAATTTTATCAAAATCCGTTCAGTAGATTCTGAGATTAGCGCGTACAAATGTAGCGCCTGAATCAAACAAATATCACAGGATCGTACATTTTTTCAGCAATAAAAAGTAGTCTATGTGTTAATCCAGAGTCTAAACTACATCATACCAAATTTCATCAAAATCCGTCTAGTAAATTCTGAACGTGGCGCCTGAATCGCGCTAGCGAAGTTTTTTCGTGCGCTGAGTATATAATATACCACCGTCGAAAGTGTGTCTATCGAGAGTCCATTTTTACACAGCTGTGACGGGGCCACCAATTTCAATTTTATTATATGTATAGATAGAGATAAAAAACATAGATATTGTTAAGTGAACCTTTTATGTTATTACTTACATAAAAAGTAAGTATAGGGAAATAAAAATACATGTTTGATTTTTCCCAGTACACACATGAGAGCTGTGTGGGAGAGTGGGGTGTGGGTAGGTTAGGGCCGGTAATACTGATGAAGACGATTACCGTTATAACATTGGTTGGCAATGGTAAGGTAGATTATGATGGTCGTGGTTCATATTTTGATAATTCGGATGCGTACTAAATCTCACAATATTCACTAGCCAGCAGCTAGCACGCCTACGCCCGCACGCCCGTAGGTACTCGAACCGAAATAAATTCCTTAAAATATATTTTATGTTTTGAAATAGAATTAACATCATAAAACGTCTGTTTCGTCGGTCTGTTTTGAACATTAACTAAATACGGGTGTTTCAGCGTCACCTCGACATAGTAACTAATTAGTAAAGCAATTTGTTGTAAAGAATTAACGAAACCCTTAAAAGTTAGAGCAACAGATCTAAAACGAAACCAAATGATTTTCTTTCTTGTTTTTTCGAACATCTTTACTTTTAGTTGCGGTTAATATTTAGTCTAGGTACTAGTAGCATCGACTAGACCAGGATAACGGTTATTGTTTGTCCCCGATGTCATGACATCTTAAAGACACAAGTCACCTACACCATTGGCACCTACACGACGAGCGAAGTCTTGTGAGAGGATTCTTTGAGTGCTTATGACTGTGCTCGATTACAAACTGAAGATATTATACCGTGTATTATATACTGCAGTTATTACAAACTTCCTTCAGCTTATGTAAGCTGTAACTGCTGCGGCAGAGTGCTGATGTCATCGCCGATGTTTTCCAATAAATCGATTTGTTTACAGATAAATTTGTATTTAGAACTCCGTCTGTGGTAAATTTTATTAGCAACACGGGCGATATAATTTTTATTACCTGCGTGTGAGTCCTACTCGTTAAAAATCTAAAAGAGCGATGTTGCTGACGTATTTATTTACAAAATGGCTGAATTTTGCTGTGGATATCTTCGGGCAAAATTTTTTTTACACACCGTTAACATAATAAAGAGATTCCACCACGGTTTTACTATTAGAACTCGTCGATCACACAAGCGTGATAATATGACCAAAAGAATCGCCTTGAAAGTTTTTGCATCGTCTGGGCCCTACTAATACTGCATATAACATATTGATGTCAATAATCAATTTAAATCCAATTTTATTTATCTCCATGAGCGTGCACGCTTGCAACGCAGTGTGTGTGCGCTTGATCGCAGAGTGCGTGCACAGAACCTTATTATGCGTCTAGACGACAGGGTATTTGGCATCAGTCGCGACTCGCGATGCCGCAGTAGTTGTTTTTCTATTGCACGTTATTTTTCCATATTCTTGTTGGCCCCAGATCGTGGTCCAGGAGTTTTTCACGAGCCAGCCGTCTGCGCGGTCCCCTGGTCCGTAGCCCACCACAGTCACGGTGTGGTCGCGTGCGGTGGTGGAGCAGTTCTTGTTGTAGTAGACGCCTCTGTCGTAATGGTGGAAAATAGAACTGTTGGAGTCGATCGCGACAGAAAGAGAGACAGAGCCCAGTAAACACATTTACGTAAAATTTACATCAGAATGACATCATGTCATGATTTACGTAAGATATGTCACTTATAGATCATATGTGAGTCATTATTTCATACCTCTTGACGTCAAACTTTTACGTAAAACTCTGACGTAAATATGACTATATATGAATTTTTTGTCCGTAAATATTACCTTCATGTGATCTCGGATTGACTTCGATGTGATTTAACTTGAAAATAAAATCGACATTTCATATTGATTTCTTGTTTTTACAAGAACGTCTACTAGTTTTTGCCCGTGTCTTTACGTGGGTAAGACAGTATTATGCACGTTTAAAACATTTAAAATCTAAGTCTGTGTTCACACTTAACACATAGTCACTCCACTATATTAAATTACTGCTCGTTTTCACTAAAACACCCAGTTAGTTGTAATTCTATTTTATTCTTGATTGGTTTACAATCAAAAAATACTTCACATGAATAAGTTTTTTTTTTTTTTTTTTTTTTCGAACGGGTCTATGCTAAGGGTCGGGTTAAGACCGCTGTAGCTAAGTCGGACTATAACTAGCCTGGTGGCTAGTTTGTTTGGTGGTAGACGATGGGAGGGTTTGACCCTCCCTAACATCACCCGGGTGATGTTCAGACCGGATATTGGGGACAGCTACGGATTAGGAGCTATTATTATGACAGGGGGGAGACGCGGGTCTCTCCTGCTGAGGGGTCCGACCCCTTCCTCACTCGCTGATGAGTGAGGTTGCTCGCGCGCGGTAGCAGAGACTAGCGGCGTGCGAGTTATCGCGATAGAGGAGCTCTCGATTTGGTCGATATCGGTACTGAGAGGGCCGTCCCTCTCCCCTTCCGCGTACGGTCGGGATGACTCGCGCGCGTAAGTCCTGTCGATGAGGTTCGCGGTATTGGTAGAGCTCTCTATGTCAATATCGCGGTCGCGGACTCTATTTAGGAGTGTACCTAGACTACTAGGATGACATTAGTAAGGCCCTCATAAACATCTTATGCAAATAGGTTCGCTTTACCTATAGCGTGATCTAGCGGCAAATCAGCGCCATCTATTATGCCATATGAGAACCAAAGTTCCTTAAGAAAATTAACTTAAAATCTAACGCATAAACAGTCTGTATATTGATGAAGACCGCATTTAACTAGTTATATAGATCACACGAAGACACAAAAGGCGCATTTTATTAATGAGGTGAGATAAATATGGTATTATCATATTAGTTTTACGTCAGGAACCTAACATGTATCTTATGTAATCATATGACTTAATGATTACATAAATGATACATAAAATTGTGACTCTAATATGACGTATTTTGATGAAAATATGATATAATATATACGTAACAGTTGTCATACGAAGGGCATCATATAGAAGTCGTTTCCTGTCAATATGAGGTCATAGTGATGGACATTAAAGTCATCAAACACAGTCACAATTATGTCATACCTACGTTGTAATTTGTTGTGACCTGTGGACCTCTGTGTGACCTATACATGACGTCACTTCAAAGTCATGTGTTCACTGGGAAGTTGGTCTCAAATCACGCCTTCTCTTTCCTTAATAGGAAAAACGAAAGAGAAAATATGATATTTAATCAACGTTTTACTTTAACAGGCGTTGGTGAAATTGGCACAAAATCTCATTTCAATTGAGTTTCGTGAATTTTCCGCAATTGCTCGTCAATTTCTATGTTAGAAAGTCATGCTATAAAAGTTAATTCAACCTGATACAGGAGACGTGTGACGTTCCTCTTGTGTTTAGTCGGCGAAGTGGTTGACAGCTAGAGTGTAGGAGACGAGGCCGGCAGCGTGTCTCCTGATTTCATTCTCTTTTCTCTCATCTTCATTTCTATTGAAAACACATTTTTAGCGTATTTATAAGTCGACAGTCTCAAGGATTAACAAAATATTTAAGTAATTCGGACGAAATGTTCGTTATTTGCAAAGTACTTCCACAAACAATTATTATTGTTCTCAAGCCGAAACACAGACGAGAACAGTTGAGCGTAAGTCTGCGTAACTATCGTTTCAGTATTCAGCCGCTAATCTGATACACAAGAATGCTCTAAGTATTGTCACAGGCATTTACTGATATGTCTGGGATGAGGTCGGAGACTAGTCTACCGGAGTTATGTCATTTTGATTGATTAAAGAAGGTCCCTACCACCAGTGGCGTAACTACCATTATAGACCCGTAGAAAATATAATAGAGACCGAAATTATCAATTGGATTTTTACCTTTCTTTCTAAAACTGGGTTACAACTTTTTTTTATAAATGCATTGAAATTTAGTTCAATTTTTTACTTGTGTATGAAACTAAGTAAGTAACTTAAATAAATTATAAGACAAAACATTTTTATATGTTTTGCAGGAACTTAACTTTAGGTATCATAAGGCCTTCAAATGTACAAGGTAAAAGTAAAACAAATTCTTTTAAATATTTTAATCACCTAAATAGTATGCCAAGTAACATTAGAAGTTTCCAGAATAGTTGTCTTGATCATCATTACTTGGCATGATGCGAGTTAACTCAGTACAGACAACGAGTAGACAACACAACAAAAGATGGTATTTTGTTTTATATATTCCTTATGGCTTATCTTCTACTTCTTTGGGGTGGAAATCATTTCTTCTAAAGCTTTAAGTTCAGCTGAAAAAGAAAAAAAATCATGTAACAAATAGTAAAAGAACTGTTTACTTTTTTTTGGTTTCTACATTTAAATTGGCACCAACTTTAACAAAAATCATTCGAAAATAGGAAATATAAACATTTAATTACACACAGAAAGTAGAAGTTTGTATAGGTAACAAATGAGCCAATTATATGAGAAAATTAATTATATATCTCCATTTTAAAACATTTTCTAGACAGACCTACAGGAGTCTAGGTCGTATTTAATGTGTATTAATAATAAATGCATGAAATTAGGCACTGTAATTACCCGCAACGGCAATTGCCTTCTCTTGCTTGAGTTTCTCATCCCTGATCACCTTCTCCTTGGCTTCGATTTCCCGCAGTTTAGTTTCCTTCTTTGATAGTCTACTTTGGTGGTAGGCGCCATAGAGAATGCCAGTTGTCAGCAGTGACCAACGACCAAACTGAAAATCACAATAATTTCAATTACACCATTACTACAGCTATAAATGAGAAACCGTAAGTATAAATTGTGATGGCGATACCACTTCCTACTTCAACAAATTAAAATTGGTAGAATTATACAAATATCTTACACTAAAGTCAAAAAACTCTTGTTACATAATATGTGTCTCCTAGTCACAGAACCGATAACATTTACATACCCTGATCAATGGTGATACTTTTACTGGCGGTCCATAAGGAAGATTGGACATATTTATTTCTTTTTACAAAGGTATGAGAATGAAATAGAAGATTATGTCTAACTAAATCTTCTCCGTAGAGGTTATGTTTCAAATCTAATATTTAATGTCAATTTTTTTTTTAACTTTTGTAGTCAAAAGCAAGTTGCAAGTTTTCTTAAACATATGCGTGCTTCACATGTCAATAATGATTGAAAATAAAAGCCAAGAAAATTCAACGAATTGTGCTAATATCGAATTTATTACCTCACTATTTAATATGAAATTACCTGTCCTATATAAAAAAAGTAATAAATTATTTACGTAGGTCCCAACCTTATTAGTACAAATTTACTTTATGTTATAAGTGCCATACCCACGGTCCAACCTGCAAATCCAGCACCGTGGCACCGGTACTAAAGGCCGTCATTAGTGTCAAAAGTGTCAATAATTTATAGTTTTTGTCTACAAGTCCGCGGCCTTAGATTTGCAGGCTGGATCGTGAGAAAGGCACTTTAGTCTTTACTTTGAATTCGTCCGTAATTTCCAATAGCCCCAGGCTACGTACACACATACTGAATTTGACCTCTATAACTGCTCCATGAATTTGACATCCTTTTAAGATGTCAAATTCAGTGAATATTTTACGACCTCTGTGGCGCAGTGGTTAGTGCGTTGCCGTTCAAGCCGGAGGTCACGGGTTCGAATCCCGCCAGGGAACAAAAAGTTTTCTGTGTTCCTGGGTCATGAATATGTGTATTAAATATGTGTATTATAAAACAAAAATCTTAAATATATATATAGTATGAAAAGTATCAAATATATTTCCGTTGTCTGGAACCCGTAACACCACGGGACCAGATTGACGTGGCATAAAAGCGTCAATAGATAATATTATATTCACGAGCACGAGATTGTATGAAAGTATCAAATCGATCTGACATATACTGGATCTGAACGAGTCAGCACGTGTGTGGGAGATACGTTTTTTGACGTGTCAACGTCTTATAATTCGATGGAGCCGGCTGCACGCACGAAAAAACATGACTCATACCGTTACCGACGTTACCGGCGTTACCTCGCTAAACATGAAGTTGTCACGTTCAACTATCGTCAGTAAACCGACATTACAGACAACCGATTTTTTAAAGGAAATCTGGCCTTTGGTCTGAATTTGACGACCATAAAGGATGTGAAATTAGGTACCTACGTGTGTTCTAGGCTTAGTTTCAAGTTAGGCTGTGTTGCCACTAGAGTTTTTTAGTGGTCGCGACTCTCGATAGATAAAACAGCACATTTAATAGGACTGCGCTAATATAATAGAGCGAAGAAATAATAAAAAAAATCGATGTGTCATGTTGACAAATTAATTATTCATGTGTTTGATTTTCAAAGCCATTGTATTAGCGCAGAGACCTATTTACAGGGAAGGTTTTTCTGTCTAACAACCACTAAGAAACTCTCGTGGGTACGAGGGCTCGTGCTTCGTGGCTCGTGGTAACTATCGATAAAAAAAGAAAAATGGTTCTCTGACGGTTGACATTGCATAATAAAGAATGGCTGATCTAAAGGAATCAATGATTTAGGAAAGAAAAAAAAAAAAAAATAGAAAAAATAATTCATCACTCTGACGTTGGCAACTCCTATTACAGGGGAGGCTATGCCAAAAGAAGAAGAAGAAGATTTTTTTAGAAAAATAGGAATGCGTTTCATTTTGACGTTTGACTATGTAAAACACAATTTATAAAATTAAAATGTCAAAATTTTGACATAGGAATTTATTGCTTTTGACATAAGGGCAGCAGTAATGTCAACCGTTTCAGTAGTATTACTTATCATCTATGGTCAACCATCTCACGTCACATTCACACTACACAGCCATTTTTCAATCGAGTCATTCAAAAAATGATGTTTAATTTGTATTTTTCAGTCAATCAGTTAGCAATATGGCGTTAATGTTGTCGTTTGTGTCGGTCGCGGTTTCGATATTGTACACGCCGGTCCTACTTCTTGTAATATGTGTTATATTCTTAGCTTCTATCGGAAAGTCCTTGGGTGTTAGAAGACTTTACGTCAACATTCTACTAAAATTATTTGAGGTACGTAATTGTTTATTAGCATATTTAAAATTGCTCATTACTTACGTAGTGATTCCATATGATATACGTTTGCGTAATACAAGTCCAAAATTATAGGCTTGTTTACTGTTTTGCTAGCCAAAAGTTGAGGCCATGCTTCATATAAATTCATCGACAGGCCGCTTGTTACAAATAAATAATTTATTACGGCAGTATGCAAATGATAATTATGTTGTTCCTCATACTTCTATGGTCGTAAGTAATCCCTTATCAATTCATAATATAAATACAATAAAACTATGAAAGTAGAAATATATTATCTTAGAATTTAGATAAATACTGTGTTATAGTTTTTGAAAAACTAGCAATGACTGGGGATTACTATTTTATTAGCAAAAAATAACCTTCAATTAAAGAGCCTAGTTGGATGGGACATTGATTGGGATAGCATGGAACTACATTGAAATTATGTAAATGAGTCATGATAGATATTTTTATTTTACATAATATGATCACATAAAATTAGAAAATGTTGCTTAAATACTTCACCAGTGATTTTTTTTTGAGCGAATTTTGACATTCCTGTAAAATTGTGCTTGACAACATTTAATTAATATGTTATTCTGAAGATATGAAACGGATTATGATAAAGCTGATTATTATCAGTAGTGTATTTATCAATAACCGTGACCACCGTTTTACCACAGGAATTTTTGTGTTGACAGTGTTGCAATATCGATCCTTAGTTTTGTAATAAGGTATAAATAAAATCTATAAACCCCTGACACACAGTGTACAACTAGTAAATAAATAGAATGTATCAAAGTTATCTATTTTTTAAAGACTAGATGTCTCCCTGTGACTGCTATTCACCCATAATTATAATAATATTTAAGTTTACATTTTATAAGGATTCTTTTGCCTTTAGATAGATTTTTTTAAAGATGTTAATAATGTGACTTGTGACATATTGACAGAACAAAATTGGAATGTATCAAACACACCATGGTGTGTGTTGTTGTTGTTTTTATTAATTTAATGTATAAACTAATCATTATTTAAAAAATATTAGCTTTCTGCTTATTCACTTTCCTCCACATAAACTTTAACTGTACCAAATATCATAGTTCTCTGTTGGCACAATTATTCTCTTAAAACTGTACTGAAAGTTTTTACTTCATGTATATGATGATATTTTTTTTTTTTAAAGCAATTTACTTTTAGAAACCTTTGAAAAATTATTCTCCCATGAAATGAATTTAGAAATTACAGCCATCTATCTCATCATTGTAAAAACACGTTTTAAAGATAATAATTTAATGGTATCCAATTGCTTTTGTTTATTGAAACAATAAATATATGATAAAGACTCAATAATCAAGTATATAATCTAAACGTCAATATCAACTAAGCCAATGACAGTTTAACCTTAATTAAATATTTTAATACTCTCTTTTGTTAAAAATATAATTAAAGAAAATTATGCTTAAAGGAAAAGTATAATTGCCAAGATTACTGATGATATTGTGATTGCTCACAATAATAGTAGATGTATCTACTCACCCCCTTATTAATAAAAATATTGATGTAACGGATAACTTACGCAATGTTGCTGTCTTTGTTTCATTCATGGGGAAAGTTACTTGACAGATAAAGACAGCAACATTGTGTAAGTTATCCGTTATATAAATATTTTTATTTGTAAGGGGGTTATTATTTAATGTTTACCTATTACTTCATTCTTATTATATATACTTCCTATATTATATGCAAATGAGCCAACCCTCATTTGCATATAATATAGGAAGTAGAAAACAAAGCGTTAAAAATTCTTTGTTAAATGCTTTTTGTTTCAATGAACAAAAGATTTTTGTTTTTACAGTATTTGTTTGTTAACACTGCTGGTGTAAATTGATTACAACACACATGGTTGTGTAATTCATTTGTGGATTGTGGGTTCAATATTAGAGTTAATAAAACTTACTTTACTATCGGCATAATAAAAGGTAAAAAATTTGAAACTTCTGGCTACATAAAGTGGGTGGGTGTTAGTTGGGTAGATACCTGATTTAGTTCATATTAGTATTATATGCTAAATCTTATACTTTAAACAAGACACTCTTGTATAATATATATAATCGGTTTCTCGAAAACGGCTGCAAGTATTATATTTCATATGAAATATATTTCATGGTAATAGCAGGCCTCTGTCACTCGATGTACGCGCGCTATTTGCCTACGGCTAGCCGCATCGCGGGCGATACCTTTCGCAGTGGGTTGTCGACAGTCGATCTCAACGCGCGCGTACTAATATTTATTAAATTGAACATAATGTCGTCTGGCAATTTATGTGCTGTTCATAGGTATAGATAGAGTAAAAGAAAAAAGAAAAAATAAAGAATATCTTTCCATTAACCTAGTGATGAAGACAAGTGAGTGTCATTGTTAGGGTTCCGTAATACGTAAGGAGTCCCTATAGTTTCGCTCCGTCCGTCCGTTTGTCTCTGTCTGTCCGCGCTTATAGCTTCTGTAATTATGTATATCGCACCTCTAGAACTACAATGACGCAACTGTCAATTTGTTAATTTTACAGAAGAGTGATTTTAAGATTTTAAAATTGTTACAAATAAAATTGCAAGTATGTTTGTTGTTAAATTTGAAAAAAAAATGGACTAATGTTAAACTTTATTTAATTACCTATATCTACTATAGATAAAAGAAAGAAAAAGTAATAATATTTATATTTAAAAATACAAAATATAATAATATGAATAACAATTGTGTCATTGTTGCATCAAAAATGTTTTTTTTTCAGTGTTATTTTGTCATTTATTGTTCTAATAAAACCCAAATTTATTTAAGATTTTTTATTTATTATTAAGTACAAAAATCTAACTTAATTGCGTTTTTCTTAGTTTAAGTTACAACTTAATGTCACGAAAATCACAGAATTAAACTATTATTTTAAGTCTTATTCTCTAAGTATTCATTAACAGAACTTTTATCGTAATCACACCGAAATTGCTTCAAACAGCCTTTTTCATTTAGTTTTTCAATAGTATATATATAACAGGTAGTAGTAGTTATGCTTAATTGTAACATAATTCTTAATTATATTATTTAATAAAAAATAAATATATATTTTTAAGATTCTCATTTGAGAACCTTAAAATTATTATCAAAAACAGAGTATTTATCGTAATTTAACACAATGTTATTGTGATAGAGAAACCTACTTCTAATAAAATCTTTCAGAACAATTAAATAGGAACTTTGATTCATCAGTCTTCGAATATTTATTATCCTAGATAGTAGTACTACTATCATAGTACAAACGTCTTAAAGCCTAAAGTAGTACACATCGTATGACATAGACAAAAATAATAAAATGAATAATACAAACTATGGAATGGAAATATTTTATGTTGACTTTTATTCAACTTACATAGAGCAGGAACTGCAAAATAGTATCAAAACAAAGAGATAGCAAATTTTCGATAAGTATTGTAAAACAAACTTTTTAAGCATAGCACCTATCAAAATCAACTTGAGTGACATAATTTTAGTATCTATAATAGAAAATTTAAAAAATAGAATCATAGAAATAACCGTACTGTTTCGGAACAATGTTATCACGCAGCAGTTGAGACAAATCTTTCTTTTTTCGCTCATTAATATTTATTTTGGAAGTGTAAGCTGGTTTCAATGTCACGTCAGTTTGGATATTTATGTTGATCTCTTTCTTAATCTACGCCCTGTCCCTGACCTGATCTTGATGGGAATATTTTTCCAACTTTCTCCTTCACTGTAAGTAGTTTTGTACTCATAAGTTTCGCTGTTCTTCAGGAACCGAACCATTCTGATTTCCGTTAATTTTACTGTATTTCCGTCAATGTCTTTTGCTGAATTAATGCCTATATCCTCAGCCAGAGCCTTGATATCGATAAAATCGTCATAATTGAGTTCCTCCACTTTAAAAGCCTTTCCAGTTTTTTTTGTGCTGCGTATCAATTGAGCGTACTGGCTAGGTACATAGATTGGACCTGATTTTTTAGCCTGTTTAATGGCTTTCTCAATGAGGGAGTGGGCATTATCTCCTTCATTCTGGGTGTGCCCGCGAATTAGGAACTTATGAGATACAGAGTTAATATTCAATGTTGATACAGAGTAGTAATACATGGCAAGCATGAACCTGTAGACAAGAAAATGAAAGCAAATGAGAAAAATGAGAAAGAAATGCAAATAAACTATAAGTGATAGATATGTACATTTTGAATTGTAGGTAGTAAATAAATTACCTATTTTTCTGTTGTCCACAACAGTTGTCAGAGTAAAATGTAACATTACAGTTAGGTTCGGACTCTGCAACACTTTCCAGAAACTTATAAACGCACGTCCCGATTTCAATTGCACCACGGTTTCCTAATCCTTCGTACCAAAAGAAACAAGTAGTGCTTTTATTTTTGACGTCAGTGACCTGTAAAATAGAGTCATAGGTTTAACTTTAAGATATCATTAAATCAAAATGTACCATAACGCTTACAAATTACAAAAAGTATAAATAAGTAGGTAGGTACCGTGAAATTGTAGCAATTTAATTTGGATTTATAGAAAAAAGCTGAGGACTCTCCTAATGGCACCGGCATTACAGCCTGCAAGTCATAAATAGCAACAACATCTTTTGAGTTAGGCTTTTCGCAAGCTTTTATATCCTTCTGCTTTTCTTTACGGCTTAATACTTTCTGTTTTTGATGTTCCTTATATTTTTCTTCCAGTGCTTGTTTCTCTTGGCCAACAGCATTTTTATACGCCTCGCATTCGTCACATTGGTCTTTTTTGGGAATAAAGAATGAGATATTAAATTCAGTGTTAAAAATATAAGCATAGTATTCATATTTGGCTGCAACTTTATTTTCTAATTCCCTCTTTTGTTTATAGTGCCGATGCATTTCAGCAATAGTAAGACCACCATCAATATATTCGCGGGAAGAGTTAGCCCTGATAAAATGACTTTCGACTCGCGGAATAGAGTTGATGTCGTCTCGCACTGATTGCGCCACTTCTGGGTCTTGCTTCTTCTTGAAATGTTTTCCACGTCTATCCGTTGGAATCACACCAGAACCAGTTTTAGCTGCAACGACTGTTCGAAGTGTTCTCTCCGTGATCCCCAGAGTGTTAAGCAGAAATGTTTTACACACTCTTACGGGTTTTCCCTGCAGTGAGAAAGAGAAGCAACAATTCGGTTTTCTTTCTTTGGTAGTAATAATTTTGACACGGCGAACAGACACATTCAAAAGCGATACACAAGAAGCGATAGACAATAAATAATCCCGTTGTCTTTGCAATGACGACAATTTCCAATAATTATCAAACATTTTTTGTCTTTGGCTGTTCGTAAATTTGGTTGCACAAGATAGTTGGCATTTATTTGGACAAGGAGGTTTCATTTCTTTAGCTTTTACAGTTTTCCCAGTGCGAGAAATATATTCTTTTCCGGAGTCCTTCAAAAGTTTAACTGCATTTCTTTTCCAGTTTGCAACATTTCGATTCCTTTTTTTCCCTTTTTTACCAGCAGCTGAAGGTCCGGACGACGAGTCAGACGAAGAACCAGTAGATGATTCTGAGGAGGAGCTAGACGACGAGCCTTTAGATGATCCAGATGAACTAGGATAAGAACTGGACGATAATATAGACAAGACAAGCTTACGTTTTCTTGTTTTATTTGGTACGAAATCATCATCGCTATCAGTTCCCGAGAAATCTTCATTTTCTTCACAACCAACTTCCTCTTGTTCACTATTATTTTCCGCGATATTCTCCTTTTCTTCGCATCTCACTTGGTCATAATATAGACAAGACAAGCTTACGTTTTCTTGTTTTATTTGGTACGAAATCATCATCGTTATCAGTTCCCGAGAAATCTTCATTTTCTTCACAACCAACTTCCTCTTGTTCACTATTATTTTCCGCGATATTCTCCTTTTCTTCACATCTCACTTGGTCATATTCATTATTATTTTCCGATAAGTCTTCCTTTTCCGCTCCAGATCTCACCTGCACCTGTTCGTTATTATTTTCCGATAAGTCTTCTTCTTTTCCAGATCTCACTTGCTCTTGTTCATTATTATTTTCCAATAAGTCTTTCTTTTCTTCTGATATCACTTGCTCATGTTCATTTTTATTTACTGATGAGCCTTCCTTTTCTGCACAGCCAACTTGCTCAACTAGTTTGTAATTATTAAGGACACACGAATCATTCCCCATCAGCTCAGACATTTCTTCAAAACACAAGACACTTAGCCTTTTTACACGCGATGTATTTTCATGTGTGGTTGAATTTTTGTAATCAGCATCTGTAATATAATAATTAATAAAAGCACGCACACACGTAACAACAAAAGAGTAATACACCACAACAAGCACAGGTTATTATTTATAGTTTTTTACTTACCTGTCCTTTTCACCGATATTTTAGATGCTAAACATTTTTTTGTAGGTACAAAATTCCGAGATGCGCCTACATTTTTGTCGGTGAAGTAAACTGATTCGACATCTGAATCTGACGTTTGGTTGTCCTTTGTATTTTTGGAAAAAGGTGCAGGGATGTATCCTTTAATAGCCTTTTCAACCATTCTAAGATTGCGTCTATTTGCCATGATGTTACCTTGTTAAATATAATAAAATTTCTGGAAAATAGAAAGCAATCGACAAAAATAAGTATAGTAGAAGATCAAACGAACTTTGTTCGATCGATCGAACGAAAGTTCTAATGTAACTGTACAATAAAAGGACTACCTATTTAACTAACTTATATGAAAGAATAAAGCGACAAAATATAATAAATATTTTTAAAAAACTATTAGAATGTCTGTAAGCGTTGTAGTAATTAGGGCTAGTAATAGACACAGCTAGCCGTGTCAACTCAATTTTGCCTGCCAGTACCAGCGATTTATAAGTAAAACCAGCTTATGCTGAGATACTGTAGTAACTCACAGTAGGCGTACCTACCGTCCGCTTGACGAGATTCACAGCCCTTAGTAATAAATGAATAATGAGGGGAAAGGAATACTTATATACTAAATAAATACCTATACATACAAAATTATTGTTGTCCTTATTTACAATCAAAATTGACATTTTTTAGTGCTACATAAACAAAGTACTGTCAAGCCGTTGTTTCTTTCATAATTAAGACTACTTCTAGTGCTATAATGCCAGTTAATATAATTACGTCGTAGTTGCTTTAAATATGATAAAGTGTCTAGTGCTTCATTGGCATAAAGTATACTTACGTCATTAGAGTCCTCAAAATACAAGATATTTAGTGCTATATTGACTCAAAACTCATTAGTGACATTGTTCTATTAAAAGTAGTAAATTTTTTAGTCATAATTACCTGAGCGTCTATATAGCACCGAGACACGTCCTACCACTGTGAGGGGCCCCGCTCAACTGACCAATAGGACATCCTTGCACCCAAGCCACGCTACTTTTTGTACCAATGCAATAATGACATTCACGCCATCTAGCACCGAGTTGTTGAAATAAAGGCGCGTCACTTTAGCACAGTAAATAAATACTACTTTGGAACATTATGGCATTATTAACTCAATATCACAAAAATCTGCATTTGCGTCATTGTAGTACTAGATGTGCGATATAATAATTTTATATTTTAGAGGTGGCTCTCCATACATGTGAAGTGGAGATGAAAAATCTTTTTATTCAGAATAAAAAACAAGGTTTTGTTTTCTGAACGTTAAACAAAGAAAGAAAAAAATGGATTACAATTACCACCGGATCGGAACCCTAACCCGGCGAGAAGAACCGACGCAAGAAACTCGCGCGGGTGCCACCTTTTAGTAAAAAGGATAGCCAAAATTGTTCTTTAAAAAAAAATGTATCATACAATACAACAAAAACAAAAAACATGTAAAAAATAATAAATAAATATAAAATTACAATATCTACAATAAATTACAGTACAGGTACATTGTTTAGTCAGTAAACTGAAATTGCCTCATAGGGTCATTTTTTTTTTTTTTTTTCGAAATTATACAGGGCGTGCTGTCCTCAATGAAATCTTTAACTTTATAATAAGTAGACCACCACCAAGCTCTATACCACCTTTGGGACAAAAAAAAACATGGCGGCATTACCCCACAAAAGGATACCATAGGCCTTGCGGCACTCCCAGATCTATTTTGGCTCCAGATGACATCTTGTTCATTCACTTCAACCCTTTGTGTCCTGTTACTTAAATAAGATTTTAACACTGCTTACAGTGTTAAAATCTGCATCATGATGCCGATCATGATGCCGATCATGAGTCACGCCGCACGCGGCTGCACTGTGCGGGAGTCAAGGGTTGCAGATAAGGTACTTCCAACACTCCTGTTCCTCGGTCACTTTGAAATCGAAATAATTTGTATTTCCGTCGTAATTAAGATAATTATTGACTGTTTACCTGATGATGTGCTTCATTCCAAGCTGGTACTCATTACTCGGTAAACTGTTGACAAGACTATTTTCGGGCACGTCTAGTTAGTAAGTTTATAAGATAAACACTTAAAACTTTATAATATTATGTTTATTACGTCGGCTACTGGGAACATAATCCGAAAATTTAATTTATCTGGTAAAATCAAAACAAAGTTGGATGACGATGAGGGTTAAAATAATTAACGAAAAGCTTCGAGAAGAGGTAGGTCTGGTAGTGCCCTTTTTCTTCGCTTAGCTCGCCTTAGCGGGGACACAGTGCCCTGCCCCCGAATGACTTATTCATTCTTTTTGTTCAATGTTCAATCGTCACATTACCTTATCGTATGCAGACTAAAATTAGTTCTATTCATAAATAGTATTTTGTAATATTATGTGTATGTACATATTGTGACATCACCGTTGTTGTTGAAACGATGTAGCATACAAATAACTTTTTTTGCTTTAATGTAGTTTGCCCACGAATCGTCCGTACAAAGGGTTCCGCACAAAACGACAAAAAAACACGTTTGTTGTATGAATACTTATTTATTTTATTCTGCTTTGAGTATTTGTTGTTATAGTTGCAACAGAAATACATCTTCTGTTGAAATAGGTGTCATGGTTCATGAGATACAGCCTATAGGTCGATTCTGCTAATTCAATATTACAATAATACGTCAAATCAACGTCAAACACATTTTGATTGGTCCAAACTCCAGAAATCAGTTTATGAAAATATGAAGATTCATTCATATTTAATGGAAAATCCCGTTCCCGTTTTTACCCTTTGGGTACGGCACTCTAAAAATCTCTCCTTATCTCTCTCGCGAAATGTCTGCGCGACATAGAGAGTAAGCGAGAAACTATCCACGTTCGTCGTTCACGTATCTCGAGTTCAAGTCGGAACTTCTCTATGAGAGTTTGGATGGTCTGTCATAAGCCCGGTCTATGTTAAATAATGGAACGATTTAGCCTTCGGCTTTGAAGCTTGACGCAATATCTCATCCCAGTTCTCTAATTAAAACAGCTGGAAGCTTGCAGTTAAATGATAATAGTGTGACAGAAAAAAAACTTTATATTTGAGTGTACACGTTTTTAATATAGTATTATATGTAATTGTAATACATACCTATAAAAACAACGATCGTGTCGACACTTAAACTACTTTTAGGCCACCCACATTAGGCGTGCGCCTTCCTCGAGCGTCCGAGTAGCGCGCGCGCCGCGAGCGCGCTGCGTGAGCGTCGCGTTTTGCTGCTCTGCGGCGTGTGTGGAGAGCGCACGAGGCGCTCTCGTCGCTTTCTTACCCCTTCTTCGGTCATCGCCACTGTTTCGGTAGAGTTGCGCATCTATAATACTAGTATATATATTCTGTATAATCTGTGTGTCAGTCACAGGGCGGCCAATGCGAGCGCCGAGTGCGCGCTGCACACACACGCCACACGGCGGCAACACGCGATGCTCACACGCTCGAGGAACGCGCACGCCTAATGTGGGGGACACTTAGGGTCGTTTCGTACACTGAGCAAAAAAAAAAATGTTGCTCGTATATAACAAAAATTAGGTAACCACTATTGTTCTTAAATTACTGAAATATATTTTAAAGCCTTATAATTCAACAGGTGCATTGATAATTATACTTGAGAAATAATTATATTTTATAAAATCATCAAAAAAAAAACCTTATTATCTACTCCGTGTCATTGACAATAAGGTTAATATGTTAATTAAACCATCCATAAAATAATTAGACTGCAAATATGCCGAATTTAGTTTATCCAGTGTATACTTGATATATTGGGCTTCTACTAGAAAAAATAATATTTTTCTTTCTTAATTCACAAAAATAAAATTTGTCAAATATAATCCGTTAATACCGCCAATCGTAGATCAAACACGCTTTATTTTTAAATGAACATCTACAGCTCTCTTATCCCGGCTCTCACTTCTTCAGATGGACTTTAATCACGACATGGAGTGCACCTTCCTGCTTTATATATAATATATATTCTTGTAAATGTAGCCTGCACAATAATTTTGTTTAAAGATATTAACGTTACGACGTCATTACAATTTCAGTTATTTCTCGGTGAGTATTAGTAGGTTGTAATTGGAATTTCGTAGGTTTTAAGTAATTAATGCCTCAACTTTAAGACCACAGATTTAATAGATATATTTAGGTCATTACATATGAAATTGGCGTTTTGTAAAGGAGGAACATAAAGTCGATTTTTTTTAAATATATATTTATTTAATCAAAGTATATATACTATTGCTATCTATGCACTTTTGCCATCTCACAGGTAGTTCATTGATTCCTTTATCAAAAAAATCATTCGGACAGGAATCAATAAAATCTTTGAAGGCGCTTTGGACTGCCCCATCGGAGTTAAATTTTTTCCCTTGTAAGAACTTAACCAAATTTGGAAAAAAATGGTAATCTGTTGGAGCAAGGTCCGGGGAGTACGTTGGATGTCTTAGACATTCCAATTAAAACTCCTCTAATTTGGTAGCCGTCTGTTGTGCAGTGTGTGGTCTAGCGTTGTCCTGAAGGAGCAGTGGCCTAACTAAGGCAGCAGTCGACGCGCGTTTGTCGGTTTGCTGCACTCAATTCATGAGGTACCCACCTTTCAAGCTTTTTTACCTTCCCAATTTGCTTCAAGTGGATTAAAACAGTTTTATCATTAACACCGCAGCCTGCAGCTAACTCGGACGTGGTTTGCGATGGATCCGCTTCCACAATAGCCTTCAATTCTTCATTATCAACTTTGGTCTCCGGCCGTCCACGGTACTTGTTCTGCAGGTCGTAATTTCCAGAACGAAAACGTTGGAACCAAAAACGCACTGTGTTGCGACACCGCCGCCATACACATCATTAATCCTTCGAGCTGTTTCTGCAGCACTGGTGTCACGGTGGAACTCGTACTCGAAAATAATACAATATTTTAAGTTTTCCATTTTGTAAACAGAAAGATGCAAAGAAAAAAACAAATGAATTACGGTTTTCGAAACACAAATTCATGAGTAAGTAGCGGTATTAGTTTGAAATTGGAATTGCTAACCAAAGATATATTTGATATCAAAGTGGCCAGTACGACAAAACGCCAATTTCATATGTAAAGACCCTAATATAAACGATTTTTATAGAAACTCCATTCAACAGTGAAACAAGTCAACTCCGTTGCCATCATTACCGGTCTGGACGAGCATTCGGTAATGACGTGTTGGTGCTGGTAACGATCTTAATATGAAAGGAAAATTCTGAAAGTCATAGACACAGTGATTTTTTTAAGTCGAAAGCAGGTCATAGTTGAGCCCTGATTTCACTGTGACCCAAGTGGATCTATTGTGACTCCTTCGCGTTATGGTACCGTCCACAGTCCTATGCTGCTCACGAACTAAACTATATAATTGGAGTTTATTGCTGCGAATTTCTTCTACGGTAAAGTATTCGGCCTGCCTAAGGTACCTGTTTCTACTCTGTTGTGGTGCTGGGCAATCAAAGATCAGGTATAGGGGCGTCTCATCGCCTTCCTCGCAGAATCTGCAAGTCGTTATGTCATCAATGCCCTTTCTGCTGAGGTGTTTATGTAGCTTGTAGTACGCAGTTATGGTTCTAGTAAGGATTCTTAGTTCATTCATATTCATTGAAAGCGCCAATCCCGCAAGTCTTTCGTCAAAGCCCGAGATTAGTGCTTTGGAATACTCAAGGCCTGGGACGATGCCCATTGCTATATGCGCAGACTGCGACCCTTAATGATTCCTTGAGTGATCGCTTGATACTGCTGGGAGATATTTCACAGACTGGTTCTGAGCCGTATATTTTTTTCGGCTCCCAACCTAGCTAGCTCAACCGTGGTTTCGCTGCCGTGGTCTAAGCTCATACCAGACGGATACTGTTGTCACGTCCTAGCATGTTTAGCGCGTCAACATAGTCCAGAACTAATTTAGATAATATTTCTGATGCAATAAATGCTTTCAGCGTAGCCTAATTGAAGTCAGAGATCAGAATATTTTATGGAGTAGGACCATATTCTATAGACTCTCTAGTTAATAACAAATGATAGCGAAGATGTCTGCCTAAAATACGATTCCAAATTCTCCCAAACATGGCCTGTCTTTCTTGGTTTCGTTCGTAAAGCAGAATATGTCGTTGGGGTTGGGTTGGGTTGGGTTTTTAACATTAATAGGACCTTTCCTGATATAGCTTCGAGAAGATGTACCTTGGTCGTGACAAGTTTCTCCAAAAGAGAATGTTGTATCTATCCAACTGTGGAAGCCTATTTCGTCTTTTCTGCCATCCTGGTCCTCGGAACCGCCTTCTTAGACTTCAGGCTCCATCTAAACAAGCTTCTGCATGATAGCCAATCATAGCTTCAAGTGAAGCGGTAGGTGTTAACTCTCCGAGAGACCACTCCTTTGGCTGGGTGATCCACTTTCTTGCATATTCAAGGCTTTCCTTACAGTTGCGGACCTTCTCGCGCAGACAGTCCACCTAAAGTATAAGTTTGTGGTTCTCAAGTTTAAGGCGACGAGTCTCTTTGAGCGTCAGTACTCGCAGTGAAAACTCCTAAAATATTGCGTAGTGTTACCGCTGCCCTCTGGATATTTGAGGAGTATCCACAATAAATCCGGCATTCATGTCAGCCTCGCACTTTAACTGAGTGACTTTAATAGCGTCGAGATTCTGCGGAAACTGGACTTCCTTCGGGGGATTCCCCTTCTGTCCGAACCTAAAGACGCTCCTGTCCAGCGCTGCCAGAAGTTCAGCCTCCTGCCTTTCGTTGGAATGTTTTCACGTAGGGTTCCCTGTTTGATCTGCCCTCTCGGAGCTCCAGGATCTCTTTTTAACACTAGATTCATCGGCATTGTTGTCGTCGACGGAATCACGCCACTCATAACCTGAGCAAAAGCGTTTCGTGCCAGACACCACCTCATCATCAGAGTCCACCGCCTCTCAAAACATCACCCTTCGCTTCATCTGCAGGGACTACTCCTCCTTCTACTCGTTCTTCTACACCATACTCCACTTTCTCCTCATTTCCTTCTTGTCTCTCCTTGCTTACGGTCGCTTGAAGTTTCGACTCGAAAAGTTAATCGCAAAGCCTTCAGTCATCCTGCTTCGATGCTGTAGCTTGCCTCACCTTCGACACCAACGAGAAGAAACTAGAACCCCTCCCGTGAGGGGGGACGGGCCTTGGGTAACCTCATTCAAGCGTTTTTATTGTCGGTTGCCTGTGAGGCATAGTATTTATCTGGTCGAGTCGACCCGTTCGTGGAAAAGAATGGCACTTGCAACTGCTCAGTACTTTTGTAACTGTTTTATTCTCCATAGATATTTTATTATCAAAAATTAATAGTAAAAAGAATTTCCGATTGAAATTGTAATAAAATATAAGATTTTTTTTATTTTTCATTACCAAGTAAGCAAAGTTATTACCGGTACTGTGTAAACATTACATTAGTTTTTCAATTATAAAATAAATCGTTGATAACTTTCTGAAATCACACCTGATTTTTGTCCCTTATGAAAAAATCTTCATTAAAATAGCAGTATTTTTTTGTATTTGATAAATTTTAAAAAACATCGCCACTTTTTTAAACTTATCATAAAAAAATAGAAAATATTCATTTTCACGAAACGTCAAGGGCAGTCAAGGTTTGACATTTATCATCTTGACATTTTGACATTTGCTTTCCATAATGCATAAAATTTACAAATTTTTTTAAAATCAAGATGGCTTTTTCATAATGAAGATTTTTCTCTCAAATGTACTTGTAGTGCAAGATCCGGTATAAGAAATATATACCCTCATCTGTTATTTATTAGTGATAAGAAATAAATGATAGATAATATTCACATTGACACATTGCAAATGGGTTGCCTATTTGCAATGTGTCAATGTGAATTACAACCGCCGCTTGCAGCCGCTGATGACCGTACCGACCGTAGCGGCCATCGGCGGCCGTGAGCGGTATGAGCAGCGGCGGTTTTCTTAAGCGAAACTGTCATTAGTCAATTATTAGTCAAATTATTTATTCAAAATGGGTTCTTACAACACTTTTTGACGTCAATTTACAATTTTGTTTTGAACACTTTCGTATTATTATAATATACATTAACATGGTCATTATACTAATTTCGTACATACACACATACATATTTTAAGTCATCTTTATATTTTTTTAACATATTATATTATAAAGCCAGTATGCGGAAGCAGAGTGCAGATTTAGCTTACACCCATATACATCTTTGTCGTCAATATATACTTTATAATAAGGTTTTGAAATTAAAACTCCTTTAACTTGTTGCCTAAACATAGTCTCAGTAAGGTTAGTTACACCAGTTGGTATTTTATTATAAAACCTAACACAGTTACCTATAAATGATTTTTTAGTTTTGCTTAGTCTGTATGTTGGAATCTGAAGCTTATTCTTATTTCTAGTGTTACGATCATGATGATCACATTTCCTATTAAAGAGAGTTATGTTTTTTCTGGTGTACATAATGACCTCGTATATGTACAATGATGGTAGGGTGAGTATCTTTACTTCCTTGAATAGTTCTCTAAGAGACTCGCTAGTCTTCATTTTGAATATTGCTCGCACTGCCCTTTTTGGAGAATAAATATGGAACCAAAGTCTGCAGCTGATCCCCATAATAATAGTCCGTAAGACATTACACTATGAAAATATGAGTAATAAACTAA
Source organism: Phengaris alcon alcon (assembly GCA_037179445.1). Lineage (NCBI taxonomy): Eukaryota > Metazoa > Arthropoda > Insecta > Lepidoptera > Lycaenidae > Phengaris > Phengaris alcon. The sequence goes on from JAYRCH010000062.1 coordinate 1,377,815, forward strand.
TCTAGCTGTGTCAACTGTCAACATCTGTGAGTTGACGAATTTTCCGAACGGCATAGGCAGCGGAACTTAATTTATCAGACAGAAACTCAATATGCTGACCCCACTGCAGCCCAGCATCCAATCTAATTCCCAGAAAAGTTGTCACTTTTTCTAACTCAATTCTAACGTTATCTATTTTAATTAACGAATTTACTTGTTTAACATTAGGAGACGAGAATCTCATACATTTAGTTTTGTTTGGGTTTAAAACTAGATTATTTGTATTAAACCAGGCGTGAACTTTACTCAATGTGTTATTTACCTGTACTAGTTCACTATCCTTACGACCAACTTTAAAGCCCGTATTAATAAAGCGTTCTTATCTCTAAGACAATTCTCAAGAAAGTACTTAAGACGTTGTTTTAATTAATAGACCGTACTTAAGTACAGCTGTAGGTACGGCGTATCAAGTGAGTGCGAACGTATTAATAAAAGAGACTCGTTACTCAAGTACGCTGTCATTGCTGTCAAACTGTTACTTGAGACGCGGTTTCGTTCGTGGGTACAGCCAAACCTTGACTTGAGAACGGCTTGCTTGGGAATTGGGATACAGTAAATTATTATTTGTGGTGTTTTTGGGTGTGTTACAATTATGTAAATTAAAATCTAAATATTTATGATTAAACAAACTCAGAATTTACACTACATACTCAACACAAAATAAAGTTATAAAAAAAGATGCTATATTGATACATGATTGATACTTATTCTTCTTTTTTTTGGTAATCGCGGTTGCAAAGGTTTTGCAACATTCTGCCAGTGTCGAGTATTTGTAGAAATATTTTCGATTTTATTTAAATATATTTATTTATTTAATTATATTAAACGAATTACCTATTTGATTTATATTAATTGACTTGATTTGACACTTGACAGTAGAACTTTTTTTCGCTGCCCAAAAAACAATCCTCATTATATGATCCCTCCCTCCTACAATTCTTCGCCCTATCAACCTTAAATCTGTTCTGTGTTTTGTAAATACTCCTTTTACTGAAACTTTATGTACATTGTACATACTTTGGTAGTGGCCCTAAATTTGTCTGTTATAGGTTTTAGATTACTCAACAGACTTCCTCCTGTACACCGTGGCCTTGTTTATTCATAAAACCCACTCATAAGGCAGAGTTTTCGTCAACACAACACATTGGCGAATCACTAAGGAGCCACTTTAAAGAATAAGAAGAAGAAGAACTTTTTTCGAATGGCAATGATCCGCATTCCGTTTTACGTAGTTGTTAAAAAAATATGGATATTATTATGCTAGACAATAATAAATATTAATATATACGTAAAAATTAATGAAAATCAGTTTTTTTTTCAATATAAAGAATACAGACTGAATTTTTTTTGGTATTTATATTATTAAATATTACATTTTTAAAAAGAAATATTGAAGGAATGTATAATCAATAAATCCGTTCTTTGTAGAAGTGTAAACGAAACGTTATTTTATTCGTTCTTTGTCGTGTAGATGACGCTTAAAAGTTGAGTAAGTGATCTCAATAACGTTATCAATTGAGACGGTCTTGAGATCATACTATGAATTAAAGACCGTCTTGAGAAGCTAATCGTTACTTGAGACTGTCTCAGCCAAGAAAGGTCTTGAGAACGAGCTTGAGAACGGTTTATTAATACGGGCCTAAATAACAGTGATGTATCGTCAGCAAATAAGATAGCCTCAGCATGTGTTTTATAGTAATTAAGATAAAGTTTAAAATTAAGTATATGACAGTTCTGCTGCTCGCCGCTCCGCTGCCATTTCGGTGTGAATCGGCCCTTAGGGCGCAATTTAACTAGGCAACCTATTAGAAATGTGTCAATGTGAATATTATCTATCATTTATTTCTTATCACTAATTAATTACAGATGAGGGTATATATTTCTTATACCGGATCTTAGACCATTAATAGCACATCCTAAGTTTTGAAATCATTGCCTGCAATAATAATAATTTCTATCACCTATAATATTATAAATGTGAAAGTTTGTGAGGATGGATGGATGTTTGTTACTCTTTTACGCAAAAACTACTGAAGGGATTTCGATGAAATTTGGTATGGTAGTAGTTTAGGCTCTGGATTAAAACATAGGCTACCGAAATTTTTATTATTTTTATATAAATTTTATAAATTTTATCCCGAAAAAGTATAGTGTCTCCGAGGGATACTGTATTTACGCGGGTGGAGCCGCAGGCAACAGCTAGTAATCTCATAAAGCTAAAGCTGTACGAGATGTTAGCTTAAGTTATATAATTTTATCGGTTTATAAACGATCTTTCTTTTTTATAACGATTTAAATATTTTTAATATAAAATTAAGGCAAAGTCCTATAATATCTGTATCGCAACAGATATATCAATGCGCTAATAATATCGTCGATAAGAGAAGGCTTCTTCCAGTACATTAGCGCTGATTAGCGCTGATCAAAGGTCGGTGAACAGTTAGCACTGAGTACCCAAACAATAACATTTATTTACTTACGTCATTAATACTGTATTAGATTAACTAGTATCTAACGTTAAACCTATTGTTTCTCTCGTCGGATCGTAACCTGCACCCCCTCGGGCACAGACTACAGTGTGTTGATGATGAGATATTTTTGTCACTCAATACTCAATTGTCACTACGCAACAATTTGTGTGACATCGAATTAGATACCACTAGCTTTTGCCCGCGGCTCCGCCTGCGTAAATACATCCCACGGGAACACTGTACTGTTTCGGGATAATAAGTAGCCTATGTGTTGTGGAAGGGCGAGTCCATCTGACACAAGTGTCTTATGACTCTTACTAGGTGGATCTCATTCTCTGACAAATATATTATGTACACCTAGCACAAATTAAAAATAAGAAAAAAATATATAAAAAAAACGTGTTTATCCAGGTAGTCAGGCTCAAACTAGTACCATGCCAAATTTCATCAAAATCCGTTCAGTAGATTTTGCGTGAAAGAGTATCAAACTTCCATCCTCACCAACTTTCATATTTTTATTAGAGTTTTACCTAAAAATTAAACTTACCTATTCCTATATACCTATCTTTTCATCAATATCCGGAATCCATCTTTTCGTCCACAAGCCCGCGCTTTTGGTTGCCTCCCCGCCGGAGCCCCCTCTACTCACTACTTTCCACTACCACCTATGATCTCACGTTGGAGGGGACTGAGTGTTGGTTCATCAATATAGAACTCATGATGCACCAGGTAGCTATTACCTGGATTCCGGATATTGATGAAAAGATAATAGGTAAGTTTTCTTTTTAGGTTAAACTCTCTATTATCTGTTTTGTATCAATATCCGGAATCCATCTTGAGTGATTTGTTTGATATCACCTGGTGTTGTAAAGCTAAAGACGCTATAATGTGTAAAAATAAAGAAACGCCAAAGTATCATCGCGTATGATTTTCTTTTTATTAATATTCCTGTAATAAGTATAAATTAAAATCTAATTTACAGGGTCAAAATAATTAAATAATGATAATGACTGATTTGCATTATTACAATCAACTAATTCTTTTTGGTAATAGTTTTTAAATGTGTGAACAGATCTCCAATTACCAGTTTTAAGAATTTGATCTATAAGGAAATTTTCAACAAAATTAAGGGAATCTACTGCTGAACGTACTGAACCAGGAGTAGCCTCAATTCCAGCTTCACTTAAAAGAGTTTTAACCCTATAACAGTCCTAGAAGCAGGTTTCACATCACCTCTAGCGGTAATAAATAAGTGGTTTATATTTTTCCTACGATCAGCACCTAACTATCAAACGCCTTATCCAGATTTCTTAATTTCAAATTATATTTCACCTCTTAATAGGATGTTCTTTTAGTCTCCATCCCGACTGCCTATAATTGCAATTATCAGTTTTCGATCCAAATGCAGACCACAATATGATTGTACCACCTTCATCAATTAAGCTTTGATTATCTACGCGTAACAAAGTGAGGTCGTGAACTCTGCGGCCAGAAACGAGGAGTAAAAGTGTAGCTGTATGTCGTGACACTTGATATAAATTATTTTCATCTAAATTGTAAACACCTATATGAATTAACAATTGTTTAGGGTTTCCTATAGGTAGTTTAGGTGGTCTTTCACGAGCTACTGATATAGCTTTTAGAACGTGCTTAATAAAGAAATTTGAAGATAAATCAATGTTAGATGTTAAATGCGTAAAAGTAGATATTACCGATTTATGAACTAAAATAGTTTTATATGAGAGACCTATGTTACAATGTAGATAAGCAAGATATCGTGCAACTTGATCAGCATTGGGAAATTTAAAATTTATAGAATGAGACCCACACCATTTCTTCCATCTGTCCCACGCAGGTCTATATGTTTTTATTGTTGATGATATCCAACTTGACATTAGCAACTTTTGTTCATCTTCTGTCCAGTCTGTCAATACTTCTTGCCACCCAAAATTAGCCAAGCCTCCAGGTCCTGTAGTAGCTGTAGGTCTTAAACTTGTGGAGGGTGAATTCCTGTTCTCGTATCCAGGAGAACATGTGGCAAGTCTGTAATTGTGTACGGAGGCCGAAGAGCACAGTGGTGAACATCGGCCTGCCAAAACACTTGGTTTCACCTGGGGGCTATCAAAATATATCCCTGCGCCTGGCTCAAGTGTTGTAGTACCCTGCGGATTAGGCTCGGCGGAGGGAAGAATTTGTACTGCCACTGGTGACAAAATGCGTTGTGTAGATATGCTTTCTCGTCTAATATGTCTATTGATACATACCTCTGCACGACATGTGCTGTTTTGGACGCAAAAAGATCTATCTCCGGGGTGCCCCACATTTGAAATATCGCTGTGGTTGCTGTAGCTGTCAGATGCCATTCGGGACAAATCTTCTGATGAAATAGAGCGTCCACTTCTTCCGGAAAAATATTGCGCTATTAAATGCACATTCAGTTCGTCTAGGAGTGATAGAAGTTGTTGGGTCTGTTTCAGGAGCCTCTTGGATTTTGTTCCTCCCTCTTTGTTTATGTAAGACACCACTGTCCGATTGTCTGTTTGAAGAAGTATCTGGGCATTTTGAAGACGAAGCTGTTCGTGTACGATTGTTCCGTAAAGCGCAAACATTTCTTTTTGGTGCACATGCCACGATTGTTGTTGTTTCGTCCATGAGCCTGTTATTACCGTGTCGTCTATCTGCGCTCCCCAACCGATGTCGGATGCGTGGTACGCGCGCGCGTGCGCGATACTGTGGTCAGTAGGTGTGTCGTTGCGCTCATATATATTGGCATGGATCCTCCCACTGCTTTTGTCCACCAAAGCATTTCTACTTTGGTGGATGATGCTTGGATAGTTGCCGACTGAAATATTGTATCGTTCGACAATGAAGCCGACTCCTTCGGGTTACGAAAGTTGCAAAATGATTCTCCCCATTAGCGATTGATACTGTTTGAGGGACCATTTGCCTGTTCCAAGCTGTCTTTGAAGTACCTTGCGTAGTGATAGGCACTTCATCTCGGACAAGGACTTTGCGTTGCGTTTTGTGTCCCATGGTATGCCGAGAAAAAAAGAAAGAATTATGCAGGAAAAAAAAGTTGTGTTCAAAAATAATTTTGAACGGACTCTTTATTAAATAAATATTCTGGAATCTTATGTAAGACGTCGCGATGATATTCCTCGGATATATGGCGGAGCAAGCTATCACGGCGCTTTATAAAATCGGCTCGCCACATACTATTTGCAAAATGTCATCCGATATTTTACTGTACGTAGACTCTTTAGAAAAAGATGCTTCTATTTTATTAAACAACGAATTAGGTGTTAATAAATTTTTTGAGTCACTAGCCCTATCGACTAAATCTTGTAAAGTATTTTGCAATGTCTGTTTTTGCTGAAGGACAGCATTCGTTTATCCAGCAAATGAACGCTCTAATAAATATGAACGTGAATCGTCTTTTAAAATATTAGATTCAAATTGCTTCAATTCATCATTTACGTTAAGTTCGACAAATCCGGGGGTAGCTAAAATTGAAAGAGAAATATCTTTTGTGTATCAATAAAACGAATTGCATACCAATCACTACATTTAAAGCGTTGTAACTGATTTAATTTTGTCAAGAATGAATCGTCTGCTTTTTGGTAAATTGGATCTTTTTATTTCAGAAAGTATACTAAGCTGGTTATTTCATTGACTTCCGGGCGTCGCAACAATAAATCATTTGAAGTAGGGGATTTTTCGATGCACGCATTAATAGCGTTCGAATTATTAGTAACTTCGCTATTTTTTGCAATAAGATTCGTTAGATATGCAACTTGTTGCGAATTTCAGAAAATTCTAAACGTGCAGTACTCACAGTATCTGGTTGTTTTCTTGCTCTTTTAGCTGAGCTAGGGCTTGAAGAATCACTTTCACTATTAGACGATTCACTTTGATCACAAACATCCCGTGAAACACAGCGAACGCGCTTTCGAGAATTATCAACATCACTTGAACCGCCCGCCATTTCACAATTATTATTACGCTATTCTTGATCTTCCATGATTTTTACGGAGAGGCAACTTTAAATTTGTATTAATATTAAACTAAAATTTTAAAATACGTATAACAATTTAAGTTGAATTATTAATAACTAAACTAAAATAACTAACTAAAAATTATTAAAACTAAACGATTTTAATATAAAAACAAGTAAGACTTGTGAACGGCGTGACAAACGACGCTATAATGATCACAGAACACTATTACTCCTACCGGAGAAGAATATCAACTCCCTATAACAAAAGTTTACTACTGCCATCTATTATCAGCCCCAGGCAATTATATCCGGATAAACAAAGCGCGGGTTTTTTGAATTTGTGCGGTAAATTTAAATCTTAAAACTTTCATGGGATTTATATTTCATAAAGGCATTCATTTCAGTTGTTAGAAAAACTTTAAAGGTAAGTAGGTACTTGCAGTTTTGGCACTATTTACCTTTTTAGTTTTCCTTACAACTGAAAATCCACATTTTAAATGAAAACAAATTAATAAAAAAATAATATTTATTGAATTTATTTAACATTTCCCATGAAGAAACAAAAGTCTTACATTAAATTGCAACATAAATAATGATAAGTGAACTATACCTCAAAAATATTATTATTCAATATTTACATAGGAGTACACTCCTCGGTGGAGACTGAAGACATATTATGTATATAATAATATATGAATCAGTGATAGCTGCAAGCAAATTAATACCCGTTGCCTTTATTCGTTTGTACAAAAATAGATTTTTCTTTGTCAGCCATTTTTACAAAGAAACACCGAGTCAATATCTCACTACACAGTTTTGAAATAGATGCAATTTGTATTATTCGAACGAAGGAACGGAAGCTCAACTCAACGTTTTATTCACAAAATACATTAAAAAACTCCAAACAACACCTCGTTCGTTATATGAGCAAAACAAAACGAACGCCATTTTGTTGTTTTGACCGGTGACGTACATTTTTTTTATAAATATGCGATTATGGTGATACCAGGTGAAGGAAATTAAGTAACCTACAATATTTGTTTTTACAAATCTTATTTTCATTTGCAGTTTAAACGCAGAAATAAAAATAAAATCGTAAAATAATTATATTTATCCAAAATAAAATCCAACAATTTTTCTCGTCATTAACAAATACACAAATAAATTTACAATTCGGTTACCCACAAAAATGGGTGTATTTTTCAATCGGTCGCACAACTCTGCCCCCGTAGGTATTTTTATCTGCCCTATAGAGTTGACCACCCCTGATAATGATGAACCAACACTCAGTCCCTTCCAACGTGAGATCATAGGTGGTAGTGGAAAGTAGTGAGTAGAGGGGGCTCTGGCGGGGAGGCAACCAAAGGCGCGGGCTTGTGATGGATTCCGGATAATGATACAAAACAGATAATGTGTATTAGTAGGATTTTTGCTACTAGGGGCGTTTATTTCAATGCCATACAAGTTGTAGTTACTTTAGTACTTTTTTACGTTTTTACGCTAAATTAAGTAGTAGCTTTTTTCGTTGAGCACTGAGCAATGATAAAAACTCGCACTCAGCACACAACTCAATCTTTTCCGTACAAGGTCACGGATACCTACTCTAGGAAAAAAATATCATAAGCCACGCTGAAATCATACATTAACTCGACTGTGAAAATCCGTTAATGCAGATTTACAAAGGCTGTTGGGTTCAATCGTTTGACGCTTTTCACAGGCTTCTTCTTGTAAGGTTTGTAATTCTTTGGTCACTTATGTTTTCGCTTTATAGTGACTTTTGTTTTGCAATCGCAAATTTGAGCCTATTCGATCAGCAGCTAGCTCTTGGGCAACCTTTCACGCCGTTCAACTCTATTAGGATTTGTAGCTGACCAAATTTCAGTTACTGCATAATTATTTTATACTATAAACTTTTATATAACTTTTATTATATTATTAACTTTTCTATACATACAAATAAAAAATTGAAGTGTCTGTTTGTTTAAAATTAACAGCTTTTCACTTTATGCATATGAAGTACTTACAATAAAATATCAATTAAAAAAAAATTGTCTGTCCGTCTAATCTCTGTGTTGTGAACTACGACGTCTTGGTTTTATAGATCCTTCTTACGCTTGAGTGGTGATAATAATAATACAGCAACAATTGTTATATTCACCTTTATTGGTACTTATGAGAGAGATGCTTAACACAGATACGTCTACACTATATATAGCCTTTTGGCTAATTAAAATAAACTAACTAGATAGGCTGTGCTTGTGACATCTGTCAATATGACATTGATAGGTCTATTTCATAATACTGTTGTGAAATAGAACTATCAATTATATGCAACACCTCCCTTTTCGAGAAAACGCAAACTAATATTATGAGTAAATAACTAAGAACAATTACTATTTATCTAATAAAATTTCTCATGTATGTACAATTTAGGACGTCTCACACTTCTACCAGACCTGGTTACGTAACCGGTATTTTCTAGACTCTCCATAGGAACACAGTTATCATCGTTAATACAATTTTGAACAGGACCGTTTCGGAGTTGTGCCGTACTCATGGGGTTTATAATGTCCTGTATGGAAGCCACATTGTCAGTGTTGCCACTACTATGGCCATTACCATAAAAAGAAGGTGGAGGATTTGTTTTTTTTAAATTCCTTTTTCTATGTCTATTACTCTTATACACAATACCATTTGGATCCACAATATAATAGGAGCTACCACATTTTAATTTCTCTTTTATTATTCCCGGAGTCCAAAAAGATTTAGGATTTTTTCTGAAGTAAATGTCATCTCCAGGCTGAAAAACATAAGACGTTTGCTTCACATTCCTGTCAAAATAAAAAGACATTTTGTCTCTGCTGCGGGTTTAAATTTTTTGTTTAAAATGGGCAAACGGCTGGACCGATTTTCACGGGACTTTCACTGGCAGGCTGATGTTAAAGGTCTAACACAGGTTACTTTTATTTTAGGGTTCCGTTTAAAGAAATAGGGTTCCGTTTCCGTTGGTTCTATGCAAACGAAGTTGCGGCCACCAGCTAGTATAATATAAAGTTATTGCCGGTTATGACGTCATAAGTTTTTTCTACTTTAATTATAAAAGTTAAAACACAAACCAGGTTTTTCTGGTTTTTCGTTGCGTATTACAATGTAACCTATGATATTTCTAGCCCCTGTTACATACATATAAATAACTTTCTTATCTTGATTTTACTCTCCGTTAGAAAACAGAAACACGAAGAAAGAGAAGTATGGTCGCGCGTGTATTTCGTACGAAGGTGAAAATAAATTTCATTGATATCAGTTATCGAGCGATGTCGGCGAAAAGTGCCGCAACCTGCGCTATTACCTCAAATGGTCGATTACTGTAATGGAGATTATAGGATTACTGTAATAGCAGTATAAACGCAACAGATTAACTGGAAGGATACGAGGTGCTATTACGAAATAGGCGCTGGACGTTTGCTGACCAAAATTCGACGATCAGAACGCCCCAGAAAACCTTTGTAGAATCTAGAAAACAGCTCACTTATTTGGTAGGGATCGCATTGGCTGCTGAGTGCTGCTGTTGTTTACTCTAGATTTTCAACAAAATGTCATACAAATACAGCCAAATGCCAATATACAATAACATTGTAAGTCAATATAACGTATTGGCGTGCCTTCGAGTTTTAGCATATTGATGTAAAACAGCGCTGTTGACAAATCGTTAAAACTTTGACCCTCGACCTCGCGTCTCCGGCGCGGGCGGTACCTACCGTGGCCGTGTAACGGGTGTATTAAAACACAAAATTACCAACGTAACAAAATACACTGGCGGACACATAAACTGCATCATAGTGCATAGTGCATCATAGTAGATAACATTCAATGAAATGTAATTTGTGAAAGTGCAAACTATTTTATTTTTGATTTTGATTTATTTCAATGATAATGCTAAGACTGGTTCTTGATCTGATCAAAAAATCAATTCATGTGTGTATAGCACAACTTTTCTCACTAAAAGAATCAAATTACTCCTTTTGCAGCTTTTTGGAATGAAAATGTGAATAGAACAAAAACGGCTTTATTATGAAAATTTTACAATACTAAGAAAAGAAAAAGTTTTTTTGTTTTTAATAAGGTGTATTGCGAAACCGACTTGAATCAGTTATTAGGGTAAGAGAGGTTCAGCCGTTTCTGCCGTTTCGTAACTGATTCAGGTCGGTTTCGTATCGACCTGATCAGTGTTTTAAAAAGATCTTGCGGAGTATTGTCCCATTCTTGTGACAATGCAACTCTGAGCTCCGCAACTGTTGTTGGGATCGGATTTTCTTGTAAATACAGCTCTTTTTAGGTTGTCCCACACGTGTTCTATCGTATTTAAGTCCGGGGTACGTGCTGGCCAATCCATGGAACGAATCTCAACCTGAGTAAAGTATTGGTCAACCGCTGCGTGCGGACGAGCATTATTCTGCATCAGAATGAAGTTTTCGCCTATAAATCCGCTAAAAGGTACCACATGAGAGTCCAATATCTTCGTTATATAGCGATGTGATGTTAAACCACGGTTACCACGACCATGCGTGTCTGCGTCAATAAACACAAGTTCAGTTCGAGCATCCATCGATATGCCGGCCCAAACCATACAATACCCGCCTCCAAAGGGAACCCTCTCCTCAATGCAATTTTGAGCATATCGCTCTCCTCGTCTACTCATCAGTGAATAATACGGAAGCCCATTGCTCTTCAGTCCAATTTAAGTGTTCACGAGCAAATCTTAGTCGAGCTTGCCTGTGAGCTGCAGACAATTTTGGTCCCTTTGCGGGTCTGAAAGGTGTGATATTACACTCTATTAGCCTTGTTCTCATGGTTCGTGCACTAACTGCTACGCCACGTACCTGATGGAGCTCATTTTTAATGCTTATAGACGTTAAAAACCTACTTCGCAAGGAAGTTGTCATAATAAACCTGTCGTCACGAGACGTTGTCACCCGAGTTCTGCCGGTTCCACGTCTTCTTTTGAATGAACCTGTCTCCATAAACCTTCTGTAAACTCGGGAAATCGTAGACTGGTTTACATTTAAATCTGCAGCAATTGTTCGTTGGTCTAGGCCTTGCTGACTAGAGCAACAATATGTGCGGCTTTTTCGGATGATACGTCCATATTCTTGAGAGAAAAACGTGTTTAAAATGAAAACAGACTAGCAATTAAACAATTAGTAACGATAATTCAACATGTAACAAAACAAAAAAAAAATAACCATCAATCACAACATTAACGTAACAACGAGTTAATCTTTAGTAAATTGACAAGATTTCTTCTATAGAATATTTTTTTTCTTTTGTGACAGTTCCATATTTGAATTTGTTTTTGTGTTTATAAACCAGCCTTTATTTTCGAATAATAAATGTAAAAAGTTCGCATATTTCGTAATAAAATTTGATTGAATGTGTTCTTGCACTATGATGCAGTTTATGTGTCCGCCAGTGTATATTATTATATTAGGTAATACTTATGTATAATAATTAGATTAGGACATATGAAATTGGCGTTTTGTAAAGGAGGAACATAAAGTCGATTTTTTCAAACATAATATATTTATTTAATCAAAGCATAATATACCATTGCTATCTATGCACTTTTGCCATCTTTCCTTTCCATCAGATTCCTTTACTAAAAATACAATTCGGATAGTAATCAATAAAATCTTTGATGGCGCTTTGGACTGCCCCATCGGAGTTGAATTTTTTCCCTTGCAAGAAGTTATCAAAATTTCGAAAAAAATGGTAATCTGTTGGAGCAAGGTCCGGGGAGTACGGTGGATGTCTTAGACATTCCAATTGAAGCTCCTCTAATTTGGTAGCCGTCTGTTGTACACTGTGTGGTCTAGCGTTGTCCTGAAGCAGCAGTGGCCTAGAGCGAATGACCAACCTCGGTTGTTTAGCAGCTAGCTTTTCCATCATGATTTGCAGTTGCTGGTAATAGACATCTGTCGTAATCGCCTGGCCAGATTTAAGAAAGCTGTAGTCAACGAAACCAGCACTAGTCCATCAAACGCTCACAAGTAACTTTTTTTGAGTCAATTTTCGCTTGGGGCAGGCTTTGGCTGGCTCGCCAGGGTTCAGCCATTGCGATGAGCGTTTCGCACAGGATCCACTTTTCATCACAGGTAATGATTCGATTTAAAATCCCTTCATTATTGTGCCGGTTGAGTAATGTAACGCAGCAGTCGCGCGCGCGTTTGTCGGTTTGCTGCACTCAATTCATAAGGTACCTACCCACCTTTCAAGCTTTTTTACCTTCCCAATTGGCTTCAAGTGGATTAAAACAGTTTTATCACTAACACCGCAGCCTGCAGCTCACTCGGACGTGGTTTGCGATGCATCCGCTTCCACAATAGCTTCGCTTCTTCATTATCAACTTTGGTCTCCGGCCGTCCACGGGGCTTCTTCTGCAGGTCGAAATTTCCAGAACGAAAACGTTGGAACAAAAAACACACTGTGTTTTCTTTTGCGACACCGCCGCAATACACATCATTAATCCTTCGAGCCGTTTCTGCAGCACTGGTGCCATGGTGGAACTCGTACACGAAAATAATACGATATTTCAAGTTTTCCATTTTGTAAACAGAGTGACGCAAAAAAAAAACGAAAGAGGAAAAAGCAACAGAATTACGGTTTTCGAAAAAAAATGCATGAGTAAATAGTGGTATATTATTTGAGATCAAAATGGCCAGTATGACAAAACGCCCATTTCATATGTAAGAACCTAATATAATCAGAGTCTCGGAAACGGCTTCAACAATTTCAATAATCTGCATGAAATTTTGTATGTAGGGGTTTAGGGTAATAATCGATCTAGCTAGGTCTTTTCTCAGAGAAACCGCGTATTTTTGAGTTTTTATGGATTTTTCCCCGTTACGTGATATGATAACATTAAGAGCTATTTCGTTCTCCGATTAGTAAAGCGAATGGCTCAGTTACATATGCGTTCGAATTTTTTGAGTTGTTGGCAAATTGGTGTCTCGGGCTCGAGTCCCGGTCAGACTCATTTTTGTGATAATTATTTTTTTAATATATAACTAAATAACTAGAAGTCCGAGAAAAGCTCGGTCTACCAAGTACTGTAATTTATGCCATTGTCCAAGACTAACGGGCTAGCTGGCCTAATGTTTATTATGTTGACGGAAATCCTCTGTGGCTCAGTGCTTAAGCCGCGATCCCCGGCTTGATTGTGGTGTGCAAACGTCCAGAGATTATTATCATTGTCCTCAAGAAGTATAACTGAACATTGAAAGAGTCGTTACACGCGACGACACAATGTGCTGTTATAATGCGTGGATCCCTACCAAACGGAGGTTTTTCACCCTGTTGTGCAATCGAGCTATCGATATCGGCAAGGATCTTGGCATATTGGTCCATTAGTTAATGATCATCACGGGCACGGAGGGACAGAAATAGTGCAAAATGTATAACCATCATGACTTAGTATCGAATTCCGTAGCTAGGCCAAGGGGATGTCTAACTTTGACCAAAAAGGGCTCCTATATGAAAAACTTGAAACAGCAAATATGTCAAAAAAAGGTTACAGTTACTACTTACGAGGCTCGAATTGAAATGTTAATTTACAAATGAAAGTATTTGTAACTACAACAAAGGCGTTAAATTTGATGCTAATGTGTGGGCTCGTCACTCGTTAAGGTCGTGATTAATGACTTCGCTTATTTTGTTACAGTGTACTGCGGTGTGCACACTACACAATTTGCATGTTCTGAGAACATTAAGGAAATGCAATTTAAAACACTAGGCACATATTGTATATAAATAATACGTGAAGAAATAATTTTGTACCCCTTTTTATGAGAATTATGCAAACGGAAATTTGGCAAAGTTAAAGTTTAATAAATAAGGAGGAGGAGTGCACTAATATTTTAATAATGCTTAAAATATACATTGAATTAATAAGAATAACATTCCACACACTACCTCAAATTAATAACTCACACTATCATAGGTAATGCGTTTGATACAGTTTTGTCTCACGTTGACGTTTGTCAATATGTCTTTTATATATTCAATACATTTTAATTTCGTATCAGAGTGAAGAGAACCCGTATAAAGTTCAAACTTAAAAATTGATTTCAATTATAGGGGAATTTCGACCACTTGTTTTCAATATACTTCCACGTCCGTTGTCTTACATTCTGAATATTCATCTGTTGAGTTATACATAGTAAGGCAAGATAAAATACAAAATATAAAAATCCTTAAAGGCGCAAGGTGGAATGATCGCAAGGATAAGACCGTATAAACAAAATTACATTTTTTAGCAGGAGCGAGCTGATGATGAATGAATCATAGCTAAGAACACTCGATCATTTCAGCTTTCAAACAAAAAAAAACTAGATCAAAATTGCTTCATCCGTTTGGGAGCTACGATGCCAAGGCCAGACACGCACACGGACAGATACGTCAAACTTATAACAACCCTCGTTGAAATCTTAGTCAGCTATGTAATTTTATACTCGGGTTTTCCGTAGGTGAGCCGTATGGTATATCTTTGACTTGTCTGATGTCTCTTTTTATTTCTTAGGTAAAAATAGATTTATCTTTCAACCTTTTAGAGCAGATCAACCTACCGGTATTAAGGCTAAGTCGATGTTTACTTGACTGTGTAAAGTAAATATCCGGCACGAGCTTACATAACTACGTAAATAACAAAATAAATGTGTATTTACTTCGATATGTACGCTACTGTATGCAAATTTTTGATAATCAATTTTTTAGGCATTTAGATAGCTCCCCACACCGATTTCGGTGACGGTGGCCGGTTTCATGGAAACGAGGTTTACGTCGTTACGTCCAGCTACGCAGGAGTTGTTGTATAGTGCCCAGGTGCGCACACAGTACACAAGAGCACTCTCTCTTCCTTTAATCTCGAAGCCCAGTGGGACTAACGGACCGACATGGCTGGCGAGAGATCAGGCGCAGGTCCGATTTTTTACATGCCCATTTGGCGCATGGATCATCTTTCTTGTCAAACCTTGTCCTAATCAAACTTGGAAACAAAGATTTTCGATTCCCATCGAACCCGCGACCTCCGAGTCGAGCCGTGGATAAATAAATTAATATAACCGTCTGGGGAAAAGAGAGCGGCTTCGAACTGATAGTGCCCAATTCCAGAAACTAAACGATTGGCTAGAATTCTACTCTGGACTGGAGACAATATTTTATGGTCATATACATATCGTATTACGAAATAACGACCTCCGTGGCTCAGTAGCATTGGGGCTCAAGCCAGACCATTAGATTGACGTGGTGTGAAAGCGTACATAGGTATTATTATTATTCACGGGCCCGATTTCCACCGTGTTAGAAACAACACGTTTTGTTTTACTAATCACCGTTCGGCGTTCACTTATCAGCTCTATGTATGTCACAGTATGGCAGACAACACATCGAGGTGGCGAAGAAGCTGCAGCGGAGTGACAGCTCGGACGAGGACGAGCCGCCGGTGCCCGATGACAAACCCCCCTCCGCCATCGTCAAGGAAAACGGCACCAATGGTGAGAGACTTACGAGCAAGCAGGTTACCTGATTGTAAGCGAGATTATCCACGCCCACAATGTACACGCATATCCACAGAGAAGATACTCTTTAAATAAGCGAAGGGTGGTAGTGATGCTAAGGTAGCTCTATATTGCCTCAAATGTGTGAATGCGCGAACTGATCACACAATTTAACATTTGAACGTATTAATGTTGCAGGCACCAAGAACAGTGTGATAGAGCGACAGGAGATCCTGGGGCCGACGCCGGAGCTGAACTACAAGCGCAGCACTAGCCAGGAGCGCCTGCCGCCCCAGCACAGGGGTGACAATGGCAAAAACGAGGTAAGCGCCCCGCGTCGAGTAAAGGTAGAGGTCCGTACTAGGCGTAACAACGCGGCAGCGGAACTACGCGACGCAACACGGCCAAATATTCTTTGTATGAGATATAACCCACTACGCGGCAGCTTGGGTCTTACCTTAAGACCCAAGCTCTTCCAATATACATATAGTACACACGCGAAAAACAATCAAACTTTAAACATTGAAGGCGATGACCATGTCGCGGCGGACCCAAGAACGGTAATATTATATCCCCCGCTAACAGAGACGGCACAGAGACAGAAACCTTCAGTATCTCCGAACACACGACCTCAATGTTGTTCAGGGCCTGAGCCCCGAGGTTCACCAACAGCAAGTCCGAAGTTATTGACAGTAAGTAGTCACTTGGCAGACGACGGCAGCATTGAATAGCTAAACCGTTGTGTAAATAGTTGTATTAGTAAGGAGAGCAATGCTACTTTTTATCACGACAAAATGTACAGTTCCCTTCGGGATTTCTTTTGGCGCGTAACGAAGTCGCGGGCAACATTTCAAGTATTCAATATAAAAAATCTCAAGCTGTAACCTGTTTTCTTTCGTTTCCAGCACAACCTGGAGTTCCACCTGCACCACTGCATGGACTTGGTGAAGGCGGGCATGGAGTCCATCATCGAGGACCAGGTGACCTCCGTGTTCGAGGCCGAGGAGCTGCGCAGCTGGAACCTGCTCACTAGGACTAATAGGTACCTCTGATTACGATGCATCGACGGTAGTTGTTACCTTGACAAGGGATAATAAAATGTAATAGCTGAACTATTAGCCTCAGTTCACACCGAGATGAAACGCCTCATTTTTAAGATAGCGCTACAAAATTGAACTTTACTTGTTACACGATTATATATTTAAATTTTCGAGTAAAATACTTATCACAATTAGATTTAAAAATTTGCGACCTCCTTAGACCTAAATTTTTCGTATTCATATACCTTTAGATTAAGACTTAATATTTTGTATCTTATTCTGCCCAGGCAGTACGAGTTCCTGACGTGGCGGCTGACCATCATCTGGATGATGGGCTTCGTGGTGCGCTACTTCTTCCTGCTGCCGCTCAGGATACTCGTCTTCGTCATCGGAGTAAGTTCTCGTCTTTTTGGTACCAAACTTACCATAATATTGCATATTATTTCTTCTTTCGTCTGTAGATAAAAGAATTGCTTGAGTTTTTAATTAGTAGCATAAGGTGATTCTAGAAAGGCCTGATGAAAAATAGTATTTACTCAAGAAAGTTGCAGACTTAGTTGCCAAGAGCTTAACAAGGTTGGACCATAAAAAAACATTAATTTAGTGCAAATTTTAACTATGCCCCTGGCAACACCAGGTTCTAATGATGGTAGTGGTAATGTCGATGATCGGGCTGCTGCCGCCCGGCCGTGTCAGGCGCTGGCTCGGCGCGCTCGCCTACAAGATGTCCATCCGCACCATAATGAGGAGCATCTCGTGCGTGGCCAACTTCCACCAGACCGAGTACATGCCGGCCGTCAACGGCTTCTGCGTGGCCAACCACACCAGTCCCATCGACGTCGGCATACTCAGCATCAACACCTG
Source organism: Phengaris alcon alcon (assembly GCA_037179445.1). NCBI lineage: Eukaryota > Metazoa > Arthropoda > Insecta > Lepidoptera > Lycaenidae > Phengaris > Phengaris alcon. The sequence goes on from JAYRCH010000062.1 coordinate 1,395,777, forward strand.
CTTCTCCCTGGTAACTCGGGAGATTGTTTGCTAGGGTCTATGTGTGTGAACGTCCGGGTATGCTGGTCATCCGGGTTCATTGGGCTCATCCGCCGGGCTAATGTGGGTCCACCGTTGTCGAGTGGGTCACTCGGAGCCGGGCTCACGAGGGTCCACTGGGCTCGTCTGGGCTCGTCTGGGTCCATCGCGCTCATCTGGGTACGGGCCTGTAGGTGTGGTGGCTGGTGGTGGGCACGGCGGCGGTGGGCTGCCTGCCGGCGGGCGCGCGCAAGCGGCGGCTGGTGACGGCGGTGTCGCTGGCGTGCTTCAACTTCCTGTCGCGGTCACTCTCGGCGGTGATCACGTACCACGGCGAGCGGTACCGCCCGGAGTCCGGCATCTGCGTCGCCAACCACACCAGCCCCATCGACGCGCTCGTGCTCATGTGCGACCGCTGCTACTCGCTGGTTAGTTAACACACTACACGTGCAGAAGCTAACTTCGCCCCAAGTGTGAGGGCTCCCCACACGTTATTGCGAATTCGCATCGCATCGCAAATATCTGCGAGCTCGTATATGGGCTCAAGTATACGAGCTCGCGGATGCGATACGAATTCGCAATTATGTGTTAGGGACTGTCCAGATCCAATTTTATTTGAACGTAAAATAAGAAAACAATAGAACACATAGTGCTACCCAGTTACAATGTGACTTATTTTCCGTGCTATAAAGCAGTACAATGACACAGTTATTTGGTCGATTTTCATCTTTTTGTTTATATTATATTAAATTCGATCGGAACCCACTACACAGTATATTATCATAGATTTGGCTGTACATTTTACGGGTAAATTTAGTACTCAAACGTTTAAGGCTAGCAGACCACTGCTAGGAAGCCCATACAGATTATACGAAATGCAAACTCTGAGGTAAAAACTTACACTTACAGGTTACAGAATCGTAAATACACACTTTACTAACATCTTCTTCTTTCTTTCTTTCTAATTTAGAAACCAAAATTATGAAATTTGTAACATAAAATTTAAATACGTGCTCGCAAATTCGACCCTAGATGAATACGCAACGACTGACAAAAACTCCTCGACCAGGGCACGTTTACAATATTTGACAGCGCTGTGTGAGGCACATTGCTGCATGTGGGGTAAGGCTGACCGAGTGTGGAGTACAGAATGTTGTTTTGTTGTGGCGTGACGTTATGTTGTGGGGCCGCATGGGGGCAGATGAGTTTCGAGCTTGTATCACAGGGGTGCATTACGTTTTATGATAACAATCAACTGCAGAAAGGGAGCAGATATCACTTTCCATTACATTCGATAGCGTCCATTTTATCGTTGTGTTCGTCTACTTTATTTGAGCTCAAAAACCATATGTTACGTTGTATGACCATGTTTTAGATCGGCCAAAGGCACGACGGGTTCCTGGGGCTGCTGCAGCGGGCCCTGGCTAGAGCTTCGCCCCACATCTGGTTCGAGAGGTCCGAAGTGAAGGACAGACACGCGGTCGCTAGGAGGTGAGTGTGACTATTAAGATTTTAACTTTACTTAACAAAATGCTTTTTATTGGTTACTCCCGGAAAAAATTCAACACAAGTTTGTGACATTGGAATCTGTTAAGATTCAATTTAGTCTTTTTGTAAACAAAAAGTAAATAAAACACTATAATGCTTAGCAATTCAAATGTCCACATAATTACCGTGCAATATTGAAATGCAATTACACTTGAACCAAGTAATTTTTAAACAGTATCTTAACAAGAGTTACATGATTTTTAATCATCTTGATGATTATAAGGCGCATTACGCAGCAGCTATAATGTATACATGTATGTTATACATATAGTATGATACATTTTCCATATAAATCACACGACACCCGAAAGCAATAATAATGCATATTTTATACATACATATATTAATATAAATGTAGCTGCCATGTACATGTTTTAAATAGTTACTAGAATCAGGCGTTACTTTGCGGAAATCCATATCATACAATTTAATTAATATGATATATAGCAATATCCCGCGGAAAAATACCCACAACCTGCGAGCAAATGTGTGAGTGCACCCATAAGCATGCGTAAAGCACCTCCCTCCTCCCACACTGCTTATGCGTACACTCAGAAACAAGATGGTGCAAACGCCACCACCACACAAGCAACAATGTCACCAAGATCGTGCAAGGCCCCACACCACCGTGCAGGTTGCAAAACTCGACGCGCGTTTCGCCCCGAACCTGGAGAATCCTCAGGAAGTGGACCTGCGAACAAAGTTCGTTTGTAATGCCGCTTGCTTGAGAAGGAGACTCTTCTCGCGCGCCGGGCCCCTGAAAAGGGCCTTGGGCGGGGAACCAAAACCAGGGGCAAAAGCCCCTCTACTTGGGGTGGGAATACGCGCCCAGTACTAATACTGGGCGCATAGAGTCTAGTTTTAAGGGGAAGACCCCCCGCGGCAGAACGCGGGGGAAACCCATGGGGGGGCAACAACAAAGACAAGGGAATGTTGAATGCCAATCCAGGCACAACCGGGACCAGCGGTCGGCTCCAAACGGCGCATGGGGGTCCCGACCTAGGGGCCGAGAAACGTGTTTGGGTCCACTCCCTCGCGCGCCGCGTTTACCGGACCGCGGAAACAAGCGACCTGGGGAAAGGGGGGGAAGGTAAACTTCCGGTTCCCGACTTTTAGTGTCGGGGGGAAGGTGCACCAAGGAGGCGACGGGGTGGCAAGAGGGCTGCCACTCCGACAGGCCCCAGGTGATTGTTTGAAGATTTACACCGGCATCGGGTTTGCCGGCGTAAGGAAAGATGTGGGGGGATACGATCCTGCGATGGGTGGGGCGCTGTTGCGCCGGGGCGCATCATTGGCGCATCAGCGCGTCAGGGCTCCTCCTCTTCGGGGCGGTGGGGCGGGCTGCTTGGCTCCGCTGGGTCCTCCGGAGGGACGGCATCTCTTGGCAGGCGGTGGCGGTCGGGCGGGCGGGCATGCCACGGCGCCAGGTCGGTCAGCTCGACCAGGCGCGAAACTGTTCGCGCGAGTTCGCTCGCGCGAACAGTTTCGCGGAGAGCTGGGCCACAAAGGCCTACACGCTCTCCACCCTGAGGTCCCTCGCTATGGTGGAATTGCGGACGTACCACGGTGCGTCCGCAATGCGGCGTAGCACCCGGTTTTGGGCCCTCTGCAACAACCCTTTCTGGGGTGCAGAGAGCAGGTGGTGCCACGCGGGTGCCGCGTACGTAAGGCGGGACCGTACGTACGTCTTGTAGAGGGCGATGCGCATCCTCAGGGGGATCTGCGGGGACGCGTAGGCCGGACGCAGCTGGGCTACCGCTGAGTTCTTCTTCGCCACCGCCGAAGAGCACTGGGCAACCATGGATAGGCGGCGGTCGATGATGACCCCGAGGTACTTCGCCGTCTTACCCCATGGAATTTCGGCGTCTCCGATCTTCAGAGGAGCCGGAAAACCTGTTCTCATAGAGACGGCGAGCGCCTGGGACTTACCTGCATTTACAGATAGTCTCCATTTGCTCAGCCTGTCCGGGAGAAGGTCCAGCGTCCTCTGAAGTTTTTTGGCTGCGTGGTCCCTGTTAAGCGAGCTGGCGATGAACGCTGTATCGTCAGCGTACAGCGCCCTGGTGGTGCCAGGGTGCGTAGGCACATCGCTGGCGTAGAGGTTGTACAGCCCTGGGGAAAGCACACTACCTTGGGGTACGCCAGCGGTGATGGGGCGCTCGGCGGAGGGCTCCGTCCACGCGCACCTTGAAGGACCTGCCGGAGAGGAAAGAGGCCACAAGCCTTAACCATCGGGGGAGGTACGTTGGCTCGAATGAGCTTGCAGAGCAGGCCCTCATGCCAGACACTATCGAACGCCTTTTCTATATCCAGGAAAACGGCGACTGAGGCTTCCTTCTTATTTGCCGCAACGGAAAGGTGGTGGATCACGCGTACCAGCTGGAGGGTGGTACTCAGCTGGGATCTGAAACCAAATTGTTCCTCACGAGGAGGGAGGTGTGGAGCAAGGTGTTTGAGGAAAAGGGTTTCAAAGACCTTGGATAGGGTTGATAGGAGGGTTATGGGCCGGTAGCCCTCGGCCATCCGTAGGTTTTTGTTGGGTTTGGGGACGGTGATGATGAGTCCCATATACCAGGTGGACGGAAAGTGGCCGGTCCTGACAATGCCGTTATAGAGGCGAGTGAGGGCGGCCACCGTTCTGAAGGGAAGGTGTCGGAGAGCGGAATTGGGGATACCATCTGCACCGGGGGCCTTTCTAGGCTTAAGGCGAGTTAGGGTCCTTTGGACCGCCCTCGGTGAGAAGGAGAAATTTGGGGGGGGAGGAGGGGGAAAGTAGGAAAACCTTTACCTCCTCGGAGACCATTTGGGCGTGTTCCGTTGCGGTCGTGGGCAGCGGCGAGAATTGGCGTTCTAAGTGTGCGGCATGAATGTCCGCTCTGTCCTCCGCACGGTACCTGGGGTTGCCGTCCGGGTGGAGCAGGGGGCGAACGGGGGCAGTGGCGCGGCAGAAGCGGTGAAGGGAGGGCTAGTCCTCTCCGGCCTCCTGTATGCGTCGGGTCCACTCCGTGGCGTGTAGTTCCTCGAGCGCGGCTCTTACCTTTGTAGCGCGTGCGTTGCCATCTCCGGCGCAGGCGCCGCTTCTCCGCCAAGAGGTCGGCGATGTGGCGAGGGAGCGGGGGCCGCTTAAATTGGCGGCGGGTGGGCGGCTGGATCGCCGCGTTCATTGCAGCTGTTATCGCCTCGGTGATCTGCAGCGTCATAGACTCGACGGTCTCTGCAGAGTCAACCGGGAAATTGGGCGTGGACTCGTGCAGCTGCAAGGAGAAGGCGTCCCAGTCGCGGGCTGGGAAAGGGGGGAGGGGGGGGGGGACGCTTGCAGGAGCGGCGCGTATAATGGCTAGGACCGGAAGGTGGTCGGAGCCGTGGGCCACATCGAGGACCTCCTGGTGGAGGTCACCCGGGAGTTGGTGGGTAATAGCCACGTCGAGAACGTCAGGAGTGAAACGGGGGTTCTCGGGTTAGTGGGTGGGGGAATATGTGCCCACCACCGAATACCCGACTCGTTCAGAGTCAGCGTGCAGACGGTTGCCGTCCGAGTTGGGGGCACGAGAGCCCCATCCGGGGTGCTTGCAGTTCAGATCTCCGGCAATCACAGTCGGCTCTTCTGATAGGAGACTGTGGATGTCGGAGATATCTAAACGCGACCCCGGAGGTTTATAACACGCATAGAGGTGAGTGCGGTGCGAGCCGAGGAGTACTTCCACTCCAAGGGCGTACAGCGACGAAACTGAGGTTTATAATTTTAACTGAGGTAATTCTCCTGCCGACCAGAACGGCGAGGCCTCTGCACACCCGCTCACCCCCCAGAAAGTCCTGGCGGTATGCGTGGTAGCCGGGGGCACTGAAATGGTCCTAAGAGGACAGGAGGGTTTCGCTCAGCAAGGCGACATTCACCTCGTACTCCCGAAGGAGTACGAGGTGGATGTCGAAGAAGGCGAATCGAGGCCACCTTGCCGCGGACCCCCCGGACGTTCCAGTGGACAACCTTTAAACAAATTGGGGCGTGGGAAGCCAAGCCAAGGAAATCAGTTTGGCAAAGAGGGAGGCCCCTTCGGGGAGGACCCTTAAAAGGGTTTGGAGGATTTCTTCCCCGGCCAGGATTCTATTAAAGACATCCAGGGCCAGGGAGAGCAAAGCTTGAATAAGCTGAGCCGTGGTCCTGGGGGACTCACGGCGGTGAGAGGAAGGGGGGGCCCGTGAGGGCAGGGTGGCGGTTGAAACCGCCGGGTTTGCGGGCTCAGTGCAGACCTCGGTCACTTCGGGTTTGGTGACCGGCTGCACGGGACGTTTGGTGCGCGAGGCGCGAGGGGGCGCGGGGTGCGCTGAGGTGGGGGGGGGGGGGGGCGATTGAATGGCATCATCAACCGGCGGGGCGGTTACAACAGGGGGGAGGGGGAGGGCGAGGGGCTCGAACTCCGAGTCCGTGGCGGCATTGGAGGTCGCGACGGATTTGGCCCTCTTTTTGGTCCTAGTCCTGGTCCGTTTCCGCTGCTTCCGGGCAGATGGGGGGGTGGGGTCATTTGCCTCCGCCATTAGAGATGTGGCGGTAGGTGGCGGCGGGGAAACCTCTCTTTCTAGAATAGTGGGGGCGTGACTCATCCGGTTTGTGCGGGCTATGGGACCCGCGTGACGGCTTTTGGTCTCCCGACGGAAGACCGGGCAGTTCCGACTGTTGGCGGGGTGAGGCCACTTGCAGTTAATGCAGGTGGGCAGGTCAGTTTTAGGTCGGCGGGCGGCGGTCGGGTCATCACCTGATGATGACTTTGTCGAAACCGGTCGTGTAATATATTAAAATTAATGTAAAATACTTATTAAAGTGGAAATAGTGCAAGAAGTCCTGTGTGTTATTACTGTGAAACATGAATTTCCACCAAGAACCTACAGTACAATCAATAACATATCTTAAAGTTGTGGTCAAAGTTGGTCAAACTGGACGTAACTTTGAGACCAACATTTGTTTGCACGATCTTGTTTCTGAGTGTACGCATAAGCAGTGTGGGAGGAGGGAGGTGTTTTACGCATACTTATGCGTGCACTCACACATTTGCTCGCAGGTTGTGGGTATTTTTCCGCGGGATATTGCTAGATATAATATTAATTAAATTGTATCCTATGTGTTTTAATCCAAAGCTTAAACTACTACCAAATTACATCAAAATCCGTTTAGTAGTTTTTGCGTGAAAGAGTAACAAACATCCATCCATCCTTACAAACTTTCATATTTGTAATAATAGTAGGATAATCATCAAGTTCATCCGTATTTCCAGATTGAAGGAGCACATCAGCGTGCCGGACAACCCGCCCATCCTGATCTTCCCGGAGGGCACGTGCATCAACAACACGTCCGTCATGCAGTTCAAGAAGGGCAGCTTCGAGGTCGGCGGCACCATCTACCCCGTCGCCATCAAGTCAGTATACCGCAGCACTCTTTTTAAATAAAAAGAAAATAAAAAAATATTTATTAGTAAATAAATTTTTTTTACTTTACATTGGTTAACTTTACATTGGTTATTAACCACCACGCGGCCGCCAAACTAAGTGACAGTTTGTCGGCAGAAATTGCGCTCGCTTTATAACATCTTAAAATTTAAATTCTTGACTAAACAAACAATAGCAAACACGTTAAGCGCACACTCACACTATTGCACTTAAATATATAAAACATATAAGGTTGTAATATATAAAACATAAAATGAATTGCGGCTATTTTGGGCGTAAGTTCTTACTGCTTATGTTGGTACGTTAAGGCAGAAAAATAATTAAAAAATTCGAAAAATTATACACAACATAAAATTATAACATAGCGCTATCTAAGGCGCTGAGGTTAATGACCTCAGAGAAACGGGTGATTTAAAGAGGGAGCTATGACTTTGCCTAAATAGCATCAATACTTAACTAATCACCTTAACAGCGCCGCGGCCATAAAGTAAAGGGTAATTTCATTTTTTTAGAATATATTTTTCTCGAAAATTTTAATTTATTTTCTGTCTAAACGTCAAGACATAAGCAGTTGATCATATGCCCAGAATATTCGCAATTCATTTTGTGCACCCTAATATAAGACGCTTTTCATTATGAAGATATAAAATATGGCGATTTAAAAAAATGAAACCAACAAATTTCATTTTAATTATAACCACAAGTCGCGTATAAATAAGACAATAAGGCAATGTTCCCACGAGCGTTTTTTAGTGGTCGTGAGCGCGACAGAAAAAAACATTACTGTAAATAGAACTATGCGCTAATACGATAGAGTTGAATATCGTGTTGTCAAATCTGGTAATTGACTCTTCGATTTTCAGCTTTATTACGTATTAACGGAGAGTTCTATTTACAGTGAAATTTTTTCTATCGCGGCCACAAAAAACTCTGGATGCAATGGCCGCTATCTTTACTTGCCCGTTATACTAGGTAGCCCCAAGATTAACTTTTACTGCTCGGATTATGTTTCTTATTCCTTACACTTCGTTTATTAGTAACACATTTTTTTCCTCCTGCCTAAGTACCTGGAATAAAGTAAATCTTGCCTTTGTTTTCGTTTTTTATAAGGCGGGAAATGTTTAGAAAAAAGTCAAGAAACTGAACATACCATTTTTGTCATAACAACCAATTTAATCTTAACGTGAACAAAGAGACAAAATTCGACTAAATAATTAATGTGTCATTATATTTCTTCCACTATGCGTACTATGTTTATTTTAAATTGGTTTTGAACAAGGTACTCATAGTAAAAATTACACTGTCATTTTCGAGTACTATTTAAACTCCTTGTACAATAAACAGAAGTAGCGAGGCGTCTATACAACTCGGCATATTAACGGCTTCCCTTATTAATATTACTTATCTCTGATATATAATATCTGTTACTGTTTAAAGTAATAAAATATAATTCGGGCGCTTCGGTCTTACCATTGCTCGGAACTCACGCTTCGCCACTGATAAACAGCATTAGTATGCTATTTCTGAAAGCTTTAAATTTCTTACAGCTAGTACATACAATATACAATATGTATTTTAAATTTGATTTGTAAAAGTAGCTACATGTTTTGCGACTAATAAACTAAAAAACTTTTAATAATGCACAATTCTGTATTTTAAACTATGTTCCTGCATAGGTACGACGCGCGGTTCGGCGACGCGTTCTGGAACAGCTCGCGGTACGGCATGCTGCACTACCTGTTCAACATGATGAGCTCGTGGGCGATCGTGTGCGACGTGTGGTACCTGCCCGCCATGACGCGCGCGCCCACCGAGTCCGCCATCGACTTCGCCAACCGCGTCAAGGCGGCCATCGCGAGACGCGGGGGCCTAGTGGACCTTATGTGGTGAGTAACCGAAAGCCGAAAATACGGTATGTAATAAGGCACACACTTATCTTATTGCGTGTTCTCTAAAAATTTTAATATAATCTGCTCAAAATTATGGTATGCTGGCTCTTTATGGTCTCATCATGATAATAATAAAAGCATACTCCTTTTTAAAATACAGACAATTTACAGTAAACGGTAAACCGCCAAATGTGATACGCCAATAGAAAGTTTTAAAATAAATTTAATTAATTGCATCTTTATCTCATTTCCAGGGATGGCCAGTTAAAACGAATGAAGGCGAAGACGGAGTGGAGGCAGCTTCAGCAGGAAGAGTTCAGCAAGAGATTAAAAGGAGAGTAAAGTGAGGCAGACGTCAGTGTGTGTCGGAGTGAAGTGTCGCTCACGTCAGACTGTTGAAGACAGTGAGGGACTTTGTCGGCAGTGAGAACTTTGTCGATGACAAGAAACATAATTTGTCGATAGTGAGTGTGTTGTTAATGCGGTACATTTTCAACTGTTTGTTTACGGACAGTGTGGAGCTCGTGGTGGGATACTTGGCTCCTTGGTTCGCCAATGAGAAATATTGTCATTATTTATTACCTACCGTGATAAAAATTGGTTATAAAAATAGGATTAATGAGGTAGTTTGAGTTTTTCTTGTAATAATAATAATTACTGTTGAAGGACTTTCTAGTGAAATATTTTTTTTAGTAACGTGTATTAATTCCATTTAAATTTGTATGTATCGAACAAAATACTTTTGTTGTCTGAATTTATAATTGCAATAATGATGTGGCAGTAAGAGGCTTTATTACCATTTTAAATGCAGCTTCAAGTAACTAGCCTAATAGTGCTTAAAGTCAGCATTAAACAAATCAGAATCAATAAAGAAAAACGATCAGTATGCTGAGTGCGAGTTTTTGTCACTACTCGCCGTGAAGAAGTTAACTACATTTGTATGGCAACGAAACAACGCCCCTAGTGACAAACAATGGCATCTAATTCGATGCCATACAAAATGTATTTAACTTCTTCACGGCGAGTAACGACAAAAACTCGCACTCCGCACACCGATAACCAGCCATGATATCGAGCTTTTGCTATAGGTAATATTGTATGCAATCCCAAATGCATACAATATTACCGTAGTAATATTGTATGCATTTGGGATTTAGTGGGGCACTTAAGTGATAGTTTATTGTGTTTATGTTTCGATGCTATGTTACTTCTCTGCTTAAAAGTCATCTGGATTTCCCTACTGCCACTATCATCACATGGAAGTCGGAGATTCCGTTTTGTTGTGAGTTTAAACTCTGAGTTTATAGCACAATTATTGTTTTTTAATTTATTAATTCATTGATTATGCTTGTGTTGTATGTAGCGTGGATACACGTTTTAGTCATTGGGGATAATTATTTTATGTGTTAAGTTTGTCTACTTGCTTTCTATCCGAACATTATGAAATGGTTGTTTTTGGCTGTATGAAAATCTTAACTAATGGTGATTGTTTACCGTGCATTGTAAATTGTTTATAGTGTTTTCTCATTTGAGTCTTAGGTACTGGTTATTCGAAACGCGGTAAAAATAGTTTTCTATAGTAGTTTGGTAGTTACTCATGTTAAACTACATTTAGTATGTACAAATTTTATAGGAATTTACCTTCTTCATTTAACTAATAATTTACATATTTCGTACAATCATGAAATACTCAAAAGTATTGTTGTTACAATAATTTTATAAAAATATACTTAGATGTGTGGCTAACACTTGTTTATGAACAACAGAAATACTAGAAGTCATTTATAATAATAGCTATTATTGAACTATTAAATACTGTTTATTTTGACATTATAAAGCAGTCATTGTATTTTTTAAAAATACTTGTTGTTTATTTGTAAAGTAAAATACTTGGTTCCTTGTACTGTTTCGGAGATAAAACTAAGTAAAGATTTTTTATTTCAACTCGGACTGTTAGTTTGTTATTATGGGGGGTAGACGGAAGGAGAACTATCTCTGTATGTGGGCAACTAAAAAGGTGGCGCAACCCTAATTTAACGCATTTCAGCGGTAATTTTTTAGATACAGAGAAAGTTCTCCTTTCCTCTTCCCTCCATATTTTTTAGGAGCTTAAGAAGTAAGACTACATGATGTCCGGCCTAACTGGGCCCCAACAAAAAACAATCAACTAGCGACAAAGTCGGATTAAATTAAATATTTTTGAAGTACATTATAATATCATGGTATTCGAAAATTAGTGTCTAAATACATTAGTGTAAGCATTTAATATACCTTGTATTAGTCACGCAAATGTTTAATTGAGTTATTTAATTTAGTTACAACTACAGTACAATGGTGGAACATTACATTATCATCAGTTGTAATATTAACGTCTCCTTCGAAATTTGATTTTTGTTAAACTTGATATTTAACCTTAGACTACGGCTTGTGGCGGTTTGTAAGAGGTTTGTTAGCAATATCTAACACTCAATGTGATGTTATACACGAGTGGGATTATGTGTAAGGACTTGTATATTCTTGTATTTAAATATTTTTATAATAATAAATCAATAATGATTACAACTACGATAAGATTTTTATGAAGGGATTTATTTTTCCTAAAAAGATGTCAAGTCACATTGTCGCGGGACTGAAACGCGTAGCAAAATCGATAGTGATAAAAAAAGTATTACAGACTGAAGATACACAAGTAAGGGTACACAGTACACTGCTAAGCGATGAGTCGCGCGCCACTGTGAGTTACCTGTTGAGCAGCTAAACAAATATTTTATGCATTGTAACAGAAGTATTTAAATCCATAGATAATCTGGTGTATTGTATTTTTTGTGGTCTCCTTTTACTTAAACTCCCTTTCTTACTTCTCCTGCCTGAAATCTCGGGACCAATACCATTGTATTGGATTGTTCGCTTAGGCAAACACCTCTTTAGGTGTTTGCCTAAGCGAACGTGCACAGCTCACAATATAAGGGTCAGCTCGCACCGAGACGCGGCGCGGCATTTTTAAGATAGTGATTTAAAAATTGAACTTTGAACACACAATATACACGTTTCATTGCAAGATAATGTTTTAATTTGATTTTTATCTACCATATAAAACTTATCGCTAGTTAATAACAGATGAGGGTATACGATAATATTATATTTCTTAAAACATAATTATTATCTCCTTCTATGAATAGAACTAATAGAGTATTTTCCAAGTTTTTGAAAAATATGTCATATTGTTCATAATAACATATGAGATTTGCAATCTGGAACATTCCTTGTGAATTTATTTCCTTTCCTTGCAAATCAGCATAAAAGTTTAAAAAAATAATAAAGCCGCCAGAACGCTAAAATGTGTTGTCATGACGTCACATTCTACTACTACCTATATACCTGTCAAGTATCAAATCGCACTAAACATGTCAAATCCTAGAATGCTTGGTGTTAACTGTGGTAATTTTACTAATTTAAAATACCTTTTTAAGGTGCTATACTATTATTATCGAAGAGAAACGTTATTATTCCGCAAAAAACGCACTAAACTTCCGACTGACAAGTGACATACAATTTTTTTATTTGACGATTACTGACGGTAATGACCCCTTCATTTTAGGGAGTCAGTAGGAGGGTCAGTTAGGGAGGCCACCAGAGGCCAATAAAAGAAGTACAAGAATCTGACGTCACGTTTGACTGCGTTTTTAATCACGTGGAAAATTAGTTATTTTATTTTTGATATTTTACAAAAAGCATACATATTTTATTATAAAGTGTTGGTTAAATTGGTTTTAAATAATGTTTAGTGATAAAATATCATTAACTTGATTTATATTTTCATTTTCGGATAATTGCCTATTCGCGCAGGTCCAAACCATAAAAAGTTGAACCTTAACAAAATAAATATACAATGATAATCATAATCGTTTAATAATAATAAAAAGGTAATTTACTTATTACCTAATAATAACAGGCGTTGTTTTATAAAACAAGACTTTCTTTTATAAAACATAAATAATAAAATTGCAAAAATCCATTCCTGCATATACTTTGTATGTTTAAACATATTTCACTATTAGAACTCGTCATTCTCGAACGGGTGGTGTTTGTGGCCCAGAGTCCTGAAAAATAACATTCAATTTAATATTTATTAACCAACGGTAACAAAGCAAATCAAGTAATTGTTTTCTCTTCGACCTCTCGTCACGGATGTGCGAACCTTGTAACTTACGAATATGAAATAACGAAGGCGGGGCTGCCCGCCATTTACACGAAGTCAGTTATGATGCACACAGAACGCGTGTGAATCGAATTATTTAAACAATTTTATTAATATCATGACTAGAAATATCCCGCGAAAATATACTTACAAACCCGCAAGCGAATGTGTACCGTACGAACTGCACGCATATTCAATATTCAAGTAAATGACTGAACGTAAAGAAACCATTTGCGCCATGATGTGGAGTAGTTGACATTATTGTAATACTATTTGACATTGGATTAAGAAAACGTTTCTACTTTAGCTATCAAAAGAGGCCATTGTGTGAGCTCATGCTCGGGAAGAAAAGAAATGTTGTTTCTCATAACGACGATGCGTCGACCTTGCCGCCTTACAATAGGACCTATTTTGCTCCGAATGGTATTAATGTTTCTTCAATCTGTAATTTTGTCGATTCTTCGATGTTTCTGGGGTGCGCATGCTAAGCCTGCAGTTTGGTACATTGGTAGTTTTTTAGTTTATCAATTAAAAACAAACAAACCGCCCTTTTTATAACATTGCATTAGTATAAAATTAAGAATACTAACGCAGTCATGGGAACGAAGCGGCCTTTGCAGTCGAAGGTGTCTATGAGCTGCAGATCCTGTGGGGACAACTGAAAGTCCAGCACGTCGAAGTTGCTGGCGATGCGGCTCTTGGTCACAGATTTCGGGATCACGATGTTGCCGCGGTCAATCTGGTACCTGGAACGTAAGGGATTTTACAAATAAAAAAAAGTTGTAGAGATTGGCGCACGTTGTGCGGGAATCGGTAACTATCACCTGTTCCGCCCGAAATTAATAATCAATCAATGTCATTTTAGCTATCTGACATCAAGATTTCAATACATTTCAACGATTCTAGGATTAACTGCACGTCAATTTTTGTTTGAGAATCGGAGATTGAAGAAAAGAAGATTTCAGATACGTTATTAATTTCGGGCGTCGGAGGGTCCGTTTCTACACAGGACGACGGAGTATCCCGTGCGCCGTTCTAAACAGTGGCCCTAGGGCGCGTGGTTCATCCGACCCTGGTGTGTACATAACCATACCATACGGTAAACCACTGTGCCGTGTCCGGGGCTATTTCACCTCTCATCTCAACTCTCACGCTAAATCGCAACCTAAATTTTCACCTGTTGCGTCAGCAATAAACTTATTCACTTGGATCCGTAGTAAGCCGGGCCCATTTACAACAGGCTTTATGGCTGTTTGTAAGACGTCGCTGTTATGTGATGCGATCTCTTCGCCATAAATCGGACTGTAGTGATACATTTTGTTCAGTAGACTTCAATCTTTAGCATTTTAGTCAGCAAGAAACGATATAGGTTGACCATGTTCAATTACAAATTACTTCCCGTATAAATTTGTGAAATCACATAAATTGTATAAACTTAATTCCTATATAAACATGACTGTATCACTTATCTTGCAATGTGTCATTGTTTATTTTCCGAATAAATAAAAATACACTTTTATATAGTGTAAAATGAGGTTGCTTCCAATGATCTCTTATGATCACTTAGATCTTTTAAACTTCTCAACGGATTTTAATGCAGTTTTCAGCAATAGATAGTAATTCAAGAGGAAGGTTAAATGTATAATACATTGCACCCGTGCGAACCCGGGGCGGGTCGCTAGTAAATAATAAAATGAAACCATAACCAACCTAATCAGCACCTGCGCGACAGTCTTGCCCAGTTTGTCGGCGATGGCCTTGATCTTGGGGTCGTCCATGAGCTGCGGGTCGCCGGGCTTCGCCCACGGCCTGTCCGGGGAGCCGAGCGGGGAGTACGCCGTCACCTTGATGCCGCGAGCCTCGCAGAACGACATAAGGCGGGATTGGTTGAGGTACGGGTGGCACTCGATCTGAAATAATAATTCATTACATATTTTTTACATGTTTATTTAGTATTGAAACAAAACTGAGTATAAGCACGTAGTATAAATATATTACGTCTTGCGGAAAAGTTCTTTTATACATACATCATATTCTGTCAAATCTATAGAAATACGATGATTGCCAAGGGACATGAATGCAAAAACAAATTCAGCGTTTGTGTGTTTTATATGTAACAAACGAAAAGAGTCAGCTAAATGCAAACGCATTATCATGCAGCTCTTAGTTGAATTTTGATATTATAATTTAAAAAAATTAAGATAATTTATTTTATGATATTTATTTTTTAAATATTATGTTCCTCTTTTCTAATGAGTTTTAAACAAGAATGACCTTAACATTTACAATAACATCACATCACTATACGAACTACACACCTGGTTGACAACCGGCCTTATTTTAGCGACAGCCAGCACGCGCTCGACCTGCTTGGAGTTGAAGTTGGACAGGCCAATGCTCCTCACCAGGCCCTCGCTCACCAGAGCCTCCATGGCCTGCCACGTGTCCACATAGTCCACATCCGAGAACTGGATTTTGCCCTCCGCATCAGCCGGGAAGAGATCACCACCTTCCTGAAAAGTTCATAATGTATGGATTAAATATAATAATTAATGCAAAGACAAGTTGATGAATGAATAAAAATACCAGTTTTAAAGCCTAAAAACCTGAATAGAAATGAGATGTTTATGGCCTACACTGTGTTCAGATGCTTTCAGTTCAGTTCAGAATTTAATCTAAATATTAAAATCATGTCATATAAATAATATCTAAGTATTTCAATGTAACTTATTGAGGTGTAATGGGGGAAGGGGGGGGGGGGGGGGGGGGGTTGTTGCCTTTTTTATAAATTAAATTTTATAATTGTTGATTAAAGATACATAAATCTAAAAGAAATATCTATTTAGATTGACGCGATTAAAAATTATAAGCAAATAAAAAATATTTCCCATCTATTTCTCGCAAACGATTTGTTACGTCACAAGCTGCTATCGCCATAAATTTTGAAATGTCAAAGGTATGGCGGGTGAACTCGTGACGACACAGGCCGATATATCGCTCTCTTTCATATTTTAAATTTAAATTATTTCTATCTTCGTTATTTTTTAATACATACGAAAATGGCTTCTAGATTGTTTATTAACATCAAATAGACGACAAAAAATATTTTAGCCAATATCCCTATTTAAATCGGTAGCATTGTCAGGCGTTCGTCACTCGCTTATTGACACGCGTTGTTTGCCTACCGCTCGGCGTATCTCCTTAGATACAATCGACAAACGGCTGTCGCACGCCGCACGCCCGCCAGAGCACTCGCACCGCACGTTCCCGCGCTTACGCGTCGAAATACCATGTAATAATTGTCGTGGATGGCTGCAGTGCAGTAGTTTAACAATAAATTTCGTAGTTTTTGACCTCTTTAGTAGGCATTTAATTCTTAGTAGTTTTTTTTTTTTGTAGGGAATAGGCTCCAACCAGAAAAAAAAGAAAGAGCGTTCTTAAATAAGTATTGCAAATTTTAAAATTGCATTATTTAAAAATTGTTTATTGTTTTTCTTCCGCTTTGCTGTTTTCCTTATTATTATATATTATCTATTCAAATTATTTACGCGATTTAGGATATATTTTCAACTATAAAACTTAATAATCGAAAATATAATTACTATAAAACTAAATAATAATAAATAAAAATTATTTTACAACGTATTTGATTGACAAATAAATTTCAATAATCCTCATAGGTACACCGTGCAAATCACGTTACGCGCGACTCACGTGTAACGTGATACGCACGGCCGGCAACGCAATCTCGACTCTGTGCGCGTACTTATGGTACTTTTTTTCTCGCTGCGAAAAGCAGATATTATTATTCAGTTATTGTAGGCAATTAATTATAGCGTAGGTATTTTCGTTTTTGTATGGAAGTGATGTATCTGTTACGTAGTAACTATTTATTAATCTGTGGCATTGTTTTGTCTTCTATTGTTAACTTTATTTACATGCGGATTAAATTGGATCTGATTGGAGAGTAGATGCAGCCATATCATCGTATGCAAAACGACAGCAAAAATCGCAGCACACTTAAAATATTACCTTGTACGCTTGCGGCCAGTGTATGAGGTACAAGTCCAAGTACTTGACGTTGAGATTGTCGAGGGTCTGCTGCAGCGCCCCGCGCACCAGCTCCGGCTTGTGGAACGTGTTCCACAGCTTGGATGTGATGAACAGATCCTCTCTATTAGGAAGGCAGATAGTTTTAAAAATTTGTCTATATTCAAACATACTATACCATAAATCGCGACGAGTTCGCCCTTCCTGGACAAGGTGTGCTAAGTACATATTTGATAGAATATGGTTACAGATGTTAACAAATTTTTAAAGAATAATATTCTACATTTACAGTGTACAAATATAACATGTCTATAATATGTAATCATGATTAGTCATAACTCACACCTTTCAGTTCTTTATGTACTTTCTCTTGTATTAACAAACAGAGCCTTGCTTATGCTATACACATAGTTTGTATTAGAATCTTTAAAATTATAAAGTAAATATAAAATAAAAGCAATCCTACTAAGCTACTGTCAAGAAAACATTGTTGCTCACTTGCTCACAATTCAATTCAATGTCTTTCCTTAAATAGTGTTCAAACTGGTGTAATTACGGACGGAACCGCGCTCCACTAAAATCATTCATAATAACAGTTAAAATAATCCTAACTAACATAATCTTCAAAGGACATAAAAGTGTAACGCTGCTACATATATTAGGTCCTTACATATGAAATTGGTGTTTTGTAAAGGAGGAACATAAAGTCGATTTTTTTAAACATAATATATTTATTTAATCAATGTATATACCATTGCTATCTATCCACTTTTGCCATCTCAAAGGTTCATTGATTCCTCTACTAAAAAAAAACATTCGGACAGGAATCAATAAAATCTTTGAGGCGCTTTGGACTGCCCCATCGGAGTTGTTTTTTCCCTTGCAAGAAGTTATCCAAATTTCGAAAAAATGGTAAATTGTTGGAGCAAGGTCCAGGGAGTACGGTGGATGTCTTAGACATTCCAATTGAAGCTCCTCTAATTTGGTACCCGTCTCTTGTGCAGTGTATGGTCTAGCGTTGTCCTGAAGCAGCAGTGGCCTATAGCGAATGACCAACCTCGGTTGTTTAGCAGCTAGCTTTTCCATCATGATTTGCAGTTGCTGGCAATAGACATCTGCCGTAATTGTCTGGCCAGATTTATGAAAGCTGTAGTGAACGACACCGGCACTAGTCCACCAAATGCTCATAAGTAACTTTTTTTTAGTCAATTTTCGCTTGGGGCAGGCTTTGGCTGGTTCGCCAGGGATTAGCCATTGCGATGAGCGTTTCAGATTATCGTACAGGATCCACTTTTCATCACAGGTAATGATACGATTTAAAATCCCTTCATTATTGTGCCGGTTGAGTAATGTAACGCAGCAGTCGACGCGCGTTTGTCGGTTTGCTGCATTCAATTCATGACCTTTTTCACATTCCCAATTTGCTTCAAGTGGATTAAAACAGTTTTATCACTAACACCGCAGCCTGCAGCTAACTCGGACGTGGTTTGCGATGGATCCGCTTCCACAATAGCCTTCAATTCTTCATTATCAACTTTGGTCTCCGGCCGTCCACGGGGCTTGTTCTGCAGGTCGAAATTTCCAGAACGAAAACGTTGGAACCAAAAACGCACTGAGTTTTCTTAAGCGACACCGCCGCAATACACATCATTAATCCTTCGAGCCGTTTCTGCAGCACTGGTGTCACTGTGGAAATCGTACTCGAAAATAATACGATATTTCAAGTTTTCTATTTTGTAAACAGAGTGACGCAATGAAAAACCCAATAGAGGAAAATACAAATGAATTACGGTTTTCGAAACACAAATGCATGAGTAAATAGCGGTAAGTATACATTTGAAAGTGGAATTCCTAACCAAAAGAGATATATTTGAGATTAAAGTGGCCAGTACGACAAAACGCCAATTTCATATGTAAGGACTCGTTTTATTGGGTTTGTAACTTTTAAAATATAGCATGTTTCAATTTATAAGTCTTCAAAAGGACACTGGCGAATCCTCCCCGACTTTCCATCAAGAGCGGCCATGTTTCGAACATATGTGGTGTTTTATAGTAACTACTTAAAAACATATTAAAGTATAAAAAAAATATTATATTTTTAGGACTTGGGAATAAAAAGTTATGAATCTACGGAATATGCATGTATTATTTTTATTTTTTAAACGTTTCAACTGGTTATAACATTACCAAATATAAATATTTGGTAATGTTTTATAAGACTGCACCTGACAAAGTTTGTTTATTTCATATGCCGAAAGGTGCAAGTACATATTAGGAAAAAGTTGTGCAAGGTGATGAGAAGAGACAGTGTATCTTGTTTGAGCACTTTATACTGTTATGCTGTGAAGATCAGTCAGTACATTGAAATCTATTTATAAATTAAAGATAAATTTAAAAAATATGTTATTGTATAGGAATGTTTTTTTAGCGATAAAGATTTTGGTGCCGCATGCATAATTCTTATCTTATCTGTGGTAATTGTTGTCATGTCTGTATAGTCATATTATCATGCTGTATATTGACAATTTGAGGCGTAAGAGCTCCATCTAATGGCCCATTAGATAGATTTATTTTTTATTGGAGTTTAAAGATATCATCTTATTCTATAGTTCAACAGTTTAGTACTAGTTTTATTAAAAAAAATAGATGTATAAAAGATAATAGATGTCGATTTTCTGCAAACCGCCACTAGACTCAGACTCTAGAGCAATATAATGAACAATAAGTTAGGTTTTATTTTATCAATTATCTTTTATCCCCCGAGTTTGATGTATATATTTTTTTGTTCCTATGTTCATAAACTACAACTTTCAATAAATATTTTTTGTGTCCACGTTTTTTATTTACCAAGTGGTAAATGTATAACGACTCGCCGATCTCCTTTACCTTTTAACCACACCTTCGTTTATTTTGATAGTGATGGCCTCTCCCACCTCCTTCTCGTTGCCGTACACGTACGCACAGTCGATGTGCCGGTAGCCAATGTCAATCGCATCCTTCACTGCTTGGGTCACTTCACCGGGCTTAGACTGAAGCAGACAATATTCTAAGTACCAGACGCAATAGGATTAAGAAATACGATAAGGAAAACAGTGTGTGCCAATGTAAAGGTTTCCTTGCATAAATATTAGAAAATATTAATTATGTTTCAGTTTTATTTAGTTATTAGCAAAAACGTATCAAATATATTTTCTGTTGTCTCTGGCACCTGTAACACAAGTTCATTGTATACTTAAGCTCTGGTTTCCTAGAATAGCGTTGCCGTCGTAAAACAGCCGTGAATTGAAATTTCCTATGTAAACCGCGGTGACAATTACCGCTATCTAGGAAACTGTGTCCTTTTGTTTACATTGAAAATGTTAGTTAAAACTCCTGTATTACGGCAAAACTATCTTAGGAAAACAGAGCCTTTAGCATGGCACGAGCTCCAGATTTTGATATGATGTGAAGCGTCTTATTTTCGTTTTTATGTGTTACTTAAATATCATGTTTAATTAATTTCACAATAGTACACATAATTTAACCCACTATGGATGGTATGGTTGTGTTTATAGCATAATTTCTTTATAATTATATGTTTATAAGTATATAAAATATGTAATGCAATGCACTAGCACTCGATAAAAATACATTCTTTTGCAGCTAAACATTATCAGCAGTAAAAAGTGGGTAAGTGAAAAGATTTAATAAAAGATTGAAACGTATGACTTCAAATGTAAAAACGCATGGAACCATATGTGGACAATACATATTGTGATAAAATATTGACAATATGTATCACAATAGTTATTGATTAAAGAGAT
The DNA here is from genome assembly GCA_037179445.1 of Phengaris alcon alcon. Taxonomy (NCBI): domain Eukaryota; kingdom Metazoa; phylum Arthropoda; class Insecta; order Lepidoptera; family Lycaenidae; genus Phengaris; species Phengaris alcon. Next base: position 1,416,722 of record JAYRCH010000062.1, read on the forward strand.
AAGACCTTGTACTATAAACCTACAGGTTTTTTTATGTTTGTCTTGGAAACATGATAAATATATCACATTGTAAAGTCGTACACAGCTTACTGCTTGCCTTCTAAAACATTAGAAGATAAATCGCAGAATAAAGACCGAAAAACAGAAAAAATCAACTTACCTTCCACGTACCGATACCTAGTAAGGGGCAGTCATAGCCATTGTTAAATTTTACGTTTGGTACTTTCGATGCCATAATTCGTTTATTTGTGAAAATTGTAGAATTAATTTTATAATAAATTAAGGCTAGTAATATATTATTACTTATTCAACCTATACGGAAACTGGAAAAATAAGCGCTGGAAAAAAACCGGCTTTTATTTGTCTTCTTCTTTGTTGTCAATTTAACTTTTTTTTTTTTAAGAAAAAGCCTAGTATAAAACTGTGTGTATATTAAAGCTAAATACTCAAGGAGCTGTTTTTCCCGTGCCCGCTGCGGTCGTCGAATTGCGATTTTGTTTCTATTCTCACGAGACCGCGGTTTTGCGCGGTCACGAAGATCGCAGGACGCACGGTTGCTAAAAACAATAGAATTTCTGAGACTGCGGGTGACCGCGGCCGTCGGCCCGCGCGTTTTTACAAATTGCCAGCGGGACTCGTGAACAACGGCGCAGCCCGCACATATCTGCATTCTACAGAAGTTGCGGGCCCGCAACCGCGGCGGGCGCGGGTGAAATCTGCTCCGTGAGTTCTTAGCCTTAAAGTATAAAAATATTAAATGTATATCCGTTATCTGATACCCGTAACACAAGTTCAACTTAGCACGGGGTCCGATTGACGTGATATAGTTATATTATATAATTAAGTGTTATTATTATTCTGTATATATTTTTATGTGTTACTGAGTTGTATTAATCCTCAAAAGGGCCATACTGACCATCCAGCTTGCAAGCCCAAGGCCGCGGACTTGTAGGCAAAAATTATAAATAATTGACACTATTGCTTTAATAACCATGGAGAATAGAGGTAAGGAGTACCATCTCCATACACAAAAAGTGTCCGTAAAATAGCGTAAAATAGGGGGCGCTACAGACGCAAGAGTGTAAAGCGGCAAAATTTAAACGGATAATTAAATCTTGGGATCTTCTTCGGTTTTATATATAAAATATTTTTGATTTACTGAATTAACTACTAAAAACTAGTCATAGTCGTCAAAAATTCTAACTTCATAGCACACACCCTTGCCACTATGGCGCCATTATGGCCAGTTTTGGAACTATTATTTAATTACTTTTGTCGGACACTTTTTAGCTTTTCTGCCTTAGAGAGATGGTACTCCTTACCTCTATTCTCCATGTTATTAACACTAATGACGTCTATTAGTACCGGCTCTGGATTTGCCGGATGGGCCTCGAGTACCTATGGTACTTTAATTTGATATATCTATGGTAATATGTCATATATATGTGTTCTTGGACACATACGTGGAATTTGGCTTCATGGACTGATATCCAAACCTATATTGTAGTATTAGTTATGAACATTTTGCGATTGGCTAATTCTCAGGTACAGGGCAAAAAAGAGTAGGTACCTACTTACTTACTTAATTTTTAAGAAATATATCTCGCATGTCTCCTTTACAATAATTAAAAATATGAATGTATATCTTTCGCAGTTTTGTTATTTATATTTTAAATAATAATTTTGCCACCGGATACCACTGCCATGGACACCATCCGCAATACCAAGGGTGAAGGGATTTACAAATGCGTCTTTCTTCTATGCATGATTTCTGTATTCTGAGACCGGCTTTGACTATAATGAGGGTTGATTATGGTCAGCGCTGGCTGCACTGATTTCTCCGAAACCCATGACTAAAATAAATCTGCATATTTATAAGATGTCACCACTCACTGACGTATAGACGCTCGCACAGCCGTAACCGCTTATATTAGAATCGTGAAATTTAGACAGTACTTTTAATTTACAATGTAGACGCGCACTAAGAAGGAATTTGGAAAAATTCCACCCTTCAAGGGGTGAAATAGGGGTTGAGAGTTTGTATGAAATATTTTTAAATCTGCACTGATTTCGATGAAGATTGAGATTCATTCTCTTAAATACATTTAATTAAGTGCCTATCACCTATTTCATAAAATACAAACCCCCTTACTAATAAAAATATTTACACAATGGATAAGCTATGCAATGTTTTGTCCTTGTCTGACAAGCGACTTTTCCAATGTATAAGACAAGAACAAAACTTTGAATGCATAACCATGGTGTAATATTCACTACATAGTATTATTAAAATAGATACACGGAGTTTTCCAAAAAAGAATGAAGCTTTTTGACTTACAAACATAGAGAATGTATCTCTTGTTAAAGTCCTAAACTGGAGTCGGCCGAAAAAATCGGGAGTCATCGGGCTATTGAGCGGCTTAAGAACTCATGGTGGTAAGTGACAGTAGTACCAATATTGTTCGCAGTTTAGACAGCAGACTTTATATTTTGACTTTTCATCTCGCAGGAACCGTATATTTTTGCAAAATAAAATGTCCAACCCCATGGTCTACAGTTGTAAATTTTGTCAAATTTCATCAAAATCCGTCGAGTAGTTTTGGAGCCTATTAAATGTAAGCAAACAATCAAATCTTTTCTCTTTACAATAGTAGTGTAGATAAAGAGCTATACAGTAGGATCTGTTTATAATGACATTGAAGGCAAAAGAAAGTAGTTCTTAAAAATTTAAAGAAAATTGTGGTAGACAATATTCATAAAAAAAAATTTCATGGTAAAACTTACTCTGTAGATCTAATAATATATTTATATTAAATAAAAACAAAATTTGTAAATAATAAGTACACACAGTAAATTAATTTTTCATAAAAAAATGCTGCTTTTGCTTTATCCTAATGTTGTAATAACAGTCTCGAACACTGTTGTTTATAGAAGACATTGCTATTGTCAAATTATCATTTTTAATATTGCCATAAACAAATTGTGATAATATCTCTGTAGCTTTTAATGCCTCGCCTGCAGTAGGTAATACTTCCTCAACTTCCTCATACTTATCAGTTTCATGTAGCTCAATTTTGAAGTGATTTTCATCCATGGGTTCTTCACATGTAATGAGAGCACTATCAATTTCTACATAATCTTCCCACAAACCTGGTGGTGCTAATGAATTTAAATTAAGATTTTGTACCCACAACGAAAAAGGCACATCATCTTCTAATTCATGTTGTTCCATTTGAACTGGTAAAGTGTTGTGGTTATCATAAAACCCTGCACATTTGAAACTGTTCTGAATTGTACTCTGCGAGAGATTTTTCCAGGCATCATTGACCATAACAATCGCATCTAGCAGTGTTATATTTGTAGAAAAGTGGTTTTCACTACTATCAAGACAATTTATTATTTTAAGCACAAGATTCTTTCTAAAATTAGTTTTGAGTGATTGTATAACTCCCTGATCCATTGGCTGTAGAGCTGCTGTTGTATTCGGTGGAAGGAAAGAGAGTGTTATAGACTTTAAACCAGTAACTTTGGAATGTGCCCGGCAATTGTCCACCAGCAATAAAATCTTTTTCTTTTTCTTCCCCAAATCGCAGTCCCATTCTCGTAGCCATTTTTCAAAAAGTTCTGAAGTCATCCAAGCTTTACTATTGTATGCATAATCTACAGGCAACGATTTAGCATTGCTGCAACATATTGATTTTTGTGACTTTCCTATAACAAGCAATTTCTTTTTCTCTGCACCACTCATATTAGCTGCTGCCATAACAGTAATCCTATCACTCGACATCTCACCCTTGCTACAATTCTCGCCTTTATATTTTAAAGTTCGGTGCGGCATAAATTTGTAAAACAGTCCAGTTTCATTGGCATTAAATATCTCATCATCAGAAAATTGACTTCGTAGATCCGGCCACACAGAAGTCAACCAGTTTGTTGACGAATTTCGATCAACAGACGCAGTTTCGCCGACGATTTTCCCCGCCACAATGTTATGTCGAACTTTAAAACGGCTTATCCAGCTTGCAGAACAATTGAAATCGAGAATACCGAAACGCGCGGCAAAGGCGTTTGCAGTTTCCTGTAACATAGGGCCGCTGATTGGTATTCCTTTAGCTGTCGTAATTTTAAACCACTGAAATAACGCTTGGTCAACATTTTCCTGTCGCGACTTTCGAAGCCTCTTCGATTTCAAAACATTTGAATTGAACGATTCCTTAATCTGGTCCTTGTTTTTGAAAATCGTTGATATTGTCGAATGACCAACCTCAAATTCTTTTGCGAGAGATGAGTTTGATTCTCCATTTTCTAATCTGCGTATTATTGCCCCTTTCTCCTCAATCGTAAATGCTTTACGACGACGTTGAGATGCCATTTTTTTCACAAAACACCATTTTATTTTCTCAGTGAGACGAATACATACGATAGATAAGATAATTAAATTTTATTAAAAATTGGTACCTCAGTCTTTGATTGGTATTTGGTACGGTCAATAGTACTTAGATTAGTACTTAGATAATAAGTAGTACTAGTAGTACTGAAGGGTACGGTACCTATCAAAACAAAAGTCAAAACTCTAAACAAAAACAAACCACCTGTCAGTGTCACGCATACGCATTTTTTTTTTTAATACATGGCATCCAAAAAAAAAGAATTTTTGCCAAAAAATATTACGTACAAAATTATACCGCCAGTTTTACGCGACTTCACGGACGCGTGCTTTAATATTAACTCAGCTCCGTTCCATAGCAGGTATCAAAAAATAGAAGTTTTTTTCTGTTTCTGGTATCATTAAACGCACACAGATGTACGGTATACCGACAGTACTTCTCGACTCTTGAGATCTAGGGCACACATGTTTAAAAGCTAGCATCAATCAACACCAGCGACTGTAGGTTATTCCGTGGTACCTATTGTACCAGTAGTAATACTTATCATCTATGTATGTATTCACACAGAATACATTGTTTTATACTGAAATTGGCATTGCATCAATTAATTCGTTGCGTGCGTTACATCTGGCATTTATTTATTTAATCTGAGGATGATAGATTATAATATATTATATTTATAAACTAATAGTTGTCCTGACACACGTTGTTCTGTCTACATCTACCAACCAACTACCTACCTACCGTTTTTTACATATTCCAATATTTCACCTGAACTTCCACAATTATTTCAAAACCAAAATTAGCCAAATCGGTCCAGCCAGTTTTAGCGAGACATTGAAATTGCAAATCCATTTTTATATTTTATGAAGGTGTAACTGAAACATCATTATGAGCATTGCCATTCATGTTTGCAAATTATGTTCTTTCATTAGGTCCATCTACAGAAGACCCATTAATTCTTTGCTTTTGCCAGTTGAGTAAAGAAAATGTTTGTTTAGTGTTGGAGAGCGACACTTAATTACTAATGTTTTTAAATGTATGCAAAGTAGATATCCTCAACAGAAATGATAACCAAAACTGAGCATGTTACAGGTGTGACTTGTGTTCACACCTGTAACATACTATAAATTTAATATTAATGGAGTACCGAGAAAATAATAAAATAAAGTTAGAACACTCTTCATTGACCCCTTGCTTTTGCCAGTGGAAAAAAGAAATAATTTAGTATAAGTTTTAAATGTTGGAGAGCGACACATAGTGATCAATGTTTTTAATTATTATTATGTGCATATATAAGATGGCCTTAACACAAATACCGCTCAACACCAGTGATGATTGCCAAAACTGCAAAGGTACAGATCTTGCAAACTACGAGCGCGCGGCGCTCTTAGTTGTGTGAGTGACCATATCTGTACAAATTCGACCATATTCTGTACAAATATGTACAATAAAGGGTGAAATAAAACAAAGAAATTACAAGAAGACTTACAATTAAGATTACATTTACAACTCGATGACAACATGAGATTGGCCATTAAGGATAAAGTTAACATTTTATTTCAAGATGGACAACAACCAAATCTGAACAGGTTAAAAGCCATAAATGATGATAACATGCTGTCCAACTTCAGTAAGACTACACTTAGTTGTATAATTATTTGCCAAAACTAGCTATTATTATTGAGTCTGTTTTGATAAATCTTTATGGATGGAGCAGAAAAATGGACACCAATTGCAAGTAGCACCATGTGCCAACGACAATATGTATGGCCAAATTGAAGTTACAAGGTGATGAGAACTGCTACAAAGACCTGTGATTTGACTCCTGTACTTGCTTTTTAATGGCTTGTGCGATTGTTCTTATTCCACGTAAGCGTCTCTAAATAATGTATAAATGCAAACAAATACTGACAAAAAATAAATAACACTTAGTATAAGTTATGAATGATAAACCATAGACATAGTTTTTAAATATTTTCGATAAACAGTAATCAATGGCTGGATATGTAAATAATTATACATAATTAAAAATAAACTGTTTTTTGTATTAAAAAAATCTTACAAATTAACCTTGATAATATATAAAGCTCAAAGTGTGTATTATGGCACAAACATTTTGAATAGAGTCAACATAATTATAGAATTTAAACAAAGTGTTCAATGAACCATTGTCCATTTTGAGGGCTTGTCACATCTGCCAGTATCTGGACAGAGCCTGTTGAATGTGGTCCAGCTGTCTTGACCAAGTATTTCTCGTTCTTCTTGTATTCTGAATGTAAATGTACTCTCATGCGTTCCAGTAAAATAAATTGCACGAGAAGCAATTATTTGTTCAATAATGGCAACAGCACCTTCGTGAATTTGTCCTTTGGCTGGAGTGTAAAAGTACGCCTCTAAACCATAAGTGGCTAGTACATCTGTAAGTTTTAATTTCTCTAAATGTGTAGCATCAGAGGCTATAAATACTCTTGTGATATTGAAGTTGTGATTTATTATAGCTTCGTTGATTTGTTGGGCAGTCCCTGCTATGGAAGGTATATCATTTTTCCTTGCACGTGCAAAATCCTGTCTCCTCCAGTGTACACTCAAGTATGAGCCACATTTATTTGTACAAGAAAAATATTTCAGAATGTATTGCTCAGCAATTTGTGTCAGTGTCTTGTTAAACACCATACTTCTACGACAGTCCCAGTATGTTTTTGTACCATAGTTATCGTGTAGTGGTATTTCACCATGGACAAACATAATATATTTATCATTTGGATGTAAAGCAACAATTTCCCACAAGTTTGATATTTTGCCTTGAAATTGAATACATACAAATTCTTTTACAGACTTGAATTGGTATTCACTGTGTTTTTCATTGTAATTACAATCATTATTCACTATCCACTTTTCAGTAAATGTTCCACCGTCAAAGGCGTCTTCAAAATTCTGCAAGATATAAATTCTATCTAAATCCAAAGCATTTGGGCTAATATCTTCAAGTTCATTAAATTCAACCACTGGTGCAAATTTTTTCAAAGAATCAATATCAAAAAATGTTCTCCAAGGCGTACGTTTCAGTGATGATTTCCAGTGATTAAGTCTGTACCATGGTGGTAAAACTAACTTCCAATTAGATTTGCCTCTTAATTTTGCCTCGTGTAACATAATGGCGAATCTCATATACACATCACGACGTAAATTAAATCCTTCGGGTGGATTTACTGAGTAAGATATATATTTATTTTCGCCAGTTAAACTACCGCAGGTCCGTTCTTTTAAAACACAGGCACCTTCGTTTACCACTTCTGTGCCTACAGCAGACAACATGCTCAAAAATATACATAGTATTAGCATAACTTAACAGTGATCACAGCGTATTAAAACCAAGATTAAGTTGCACACAAATATATAAAATAAAAATTATAGTATTTGAATCGTAGAAATTGAAATAAAGTATAACTTTAAATTTTATTATCAAAAGTACCTACTCAACTTTTAAATTTTTGTAAGCTTTATGTTTACAAATTATGACATTATTGACAACTGAATTTTTTTTTTTATCTCCTCCGTCTTCTTGTAGCTAATGGTTTTTTTTATCATTATTGTTTAATTTACTGCAACTGGTAATTACAATACCTGTGGCCAGTGTTGCCAATTTAGCTACTTTATGGCTAGATGTTATTCTTCAGTGTTACGCACAATTTATTAAAACTTGTAGCTAAACATTTTAGCTATCTTTTCTAGCTACTTTAAGTGACGTTATTAATATTTGTACTTCCAGCAGCTTGAACAATAACTTCAACTGAAAAGTTAAGCTAAGGTTGTATTAACATTTTTTTCAATATACCTGCCCATTTATGGTATTTATTTCAAATGTCAAAAGTTTGGACTTCTGAACAAATGAAGGATGAATAACCTAACCAAGAGCATGTCAGGACATATCTAAGGGTTCCGTAGCTATTACCTCGTAAAATGTTTTTTTCAAATTACTCCACTGACCGATTTCGTTCAAAATGGAAAATTACAAGTTTCTAAGTCTCATAGTTTAGAAATGCCAGGAGACCCCACCAACTTATAAACCACTTTGAAGGTCGATTACACGAAAGTGGTTGACTTTAAAATATATATATATATCAAACCTTGCCCTTATTTTAAAAGACCTATTCAACGATACTCCTACACGATGGGGTAGAATAAAAAAAAAAAATCCCCACTTCACATGTATGGGGAGCCACCTCTAAAATATAAAATTATTATTATTTTATGATGCTAAATCCGAGATTTATGCACAATCTATAACTATACCAACTGTCATCAATTTATATTCATAATTACAGAAGATATGAATGCGGACAGACAGACAGACAGATGGACGGACAGACAGAGCGAAACTATAAGGGGTCCTTAAGTATTACGGAACCCTAAAAAACGTGCTATGCCTCCGTTTTTTTTTTAATTCTAAAAGCATATGAATTTACGGTTTATCACGTAATTTATCGCTTTGATATTTATATTAAATAAAGTTATTATTAAAAAAATAATTAAGACTGATTTTTTAAATTATCTTGAGTTTTTTTTTCATATTAATATAAGCAAATGTGATGATTATATTATTTATGTTTTTGTAGCTGTCTGCCAACTTTTATGTAGCAATTAGCATTTAGCTACTTCTAGCCTCTTAGCCTTCTCAATAAAGGATTGAGCAAAAATAATTGGCAATCTAGCAACTTTTTGCTACATGCCTAGCAACTTTCTAGTGGTAGCGGTTGGCAACACTGCCTGTGGCAACACTTATTTTCTGATGTCATATATTGAAAATCTGTCCGGATGTCCATTTTTACAAAAAAATCTAAAAATACTTGTTAAATTGGCAAATAGGACCAAAACACCGACAAAATGGATATAAATGATGTTATAGTTAACCAGCCAGTCGTCATAGATAACGTAATTCGTTTATATATTACGTACATTTACAATTTGTTGTGTGTTCACTTTTACATTTTGTTCTCATAAAAATGATTTGATGATACTTAGCGGTATTGTAACTAGTTTTTAGCATTTTACATCTAATCGGTGAGCCGCTCTTTAGCGGTTCACCGATTTGATCTTTGATTTGTCTTTACAAATTTGTGTATGTCAAGTTAAAATGAAGTAAATCGACATGACTCACTTTGCAGCATTTTTCTCTTTACTCAGGGCTCGGGTGTGATAAAAGCTGGTTTCGCTGGTGATCAAATACCAAAATGCCGTTTCCCAAACTAGTAAGTCGACAATTTTCAGCTTAATTGTTAACGTGAGTACTCACTTAAGTAGTAAGTTTAACACACAGCTTACAATTGTTTAAGCCCCTAAAACTGTAGTTAAGGGAAATTACACTTTTTGCCAAAATTCTCTTTCTAGCCAATATCTTTAGGACATAATTGAAACATTTTTATGATTGAGTAACTAAAATAGTTATTTTTTTTGTGAAAATCTGGAGAATAATATTTTGTTACAATCGTGTAATGTTCCCAGTATTGGCCGACCGAAGCATGTACGGGTGATGGCAGGTGCTTTGGAAGGAGAGCTGTTTGTTGGGCCGCGGGCGGAGGAGCACAGGGGACTGCTTAGTATCAAATATCCAATGGAGCATGGAATCGTCACAGATTGGAACGACATGGAGAGAGTTTGGAATTATATCTATAGTAAGGCAAGTGTAAACTTATTTAATAAAATGTATTATACTAACTTCATGATATATAACTACTTTTTTTTACTAATACAAAAAATCTTTTAATCTTATAAGATTGGAAGAGTAATAACAGTATTGGACAGTTGAACTACACATGTTTTAACCCTCAATGAAAACTGTGGGGTGCTATAAGTTTGATGTGACTGTGGCATCGTAGCTCCCAAACGGATGAATGGATTTTGATCTAGTTATTTTTGTTTGAAAGCTGATATGATGGAGAGTCTTCTCAGCTATAATTCATCATCATCAGGTTGCTCACTGTTTGACAATTCAGGGTTTATAAAACAAAAATTCCCTCTTGTAAACAAATTATAAATTCAAATATTATGATTGATGTTTGAATTTATTATTTAATATTATGAAACATTTAATTGTCATATATGTATATTATTTTAGGACCAATTATCTACATTTTCTGAAGAACATCCGGTATTACTGACTGAGGCGCCGCTTAACCCAAGACGGAACCGAGAAAAGGCAGCAGAAGTGTTCTTTGAGACTTTCAATGTGCCTGCTCTCTTCCTGTCAATGCAGGCAGTACTTAGTTTGTGAGTATCATGGGAAAGCATATTCAATTATTAGAATGGATTAGAATGAGTACAATATAACATATAGTGTGCGAAATTTTAGATCCTTTCTAATATTATAAATGCAAAAATTTGTATGGATTACTCTTTCATGCAACTACTGAGCAGATTTTTATAAAATTTAGTATGGTAGTAGTAAGGACACAGGATTAACACATTGGATACTTTTTAATGCATCAAAATGTACAGCCCCCCCGAGATTACTTTTTGCCTGTACAAAGTCGCCAGCAACATCTAGTTATGTATATTTATAAAAGTACAAGATGTTTATAATTTTCATTTCCAGATATGCAACAGGTCGTACTACTGGTGTGGTGCTAGATTCAGGTGACGGTGTAACTCACTCTGTGCCCATATACGAGGGCTTTGCGATGCCCCACAGCATTATGAGGGTGGACGTAGCCGGGCGAGACGTAACACGCTACTTGAGGTAAGAATCGGCTTTCAGGTTATTTAAAGGAAAGGTTCGTGATGTGGTGGTTTTAGACACACATACCATCATGTAAAGTGTGGATGATTTTAATAAATGTTATTAAAGGCCATTTACTGGCCTCAAATTCTGCACATACATCTTTTAGAGATATTTAATTTGTAATTAGTTATGTCTAATGGTGAAAGCAGCCATTGGATTTTGTATTTATTTATGAAAAGTCAAAAGCTTTAAATATAGTAGATAATTTTCCAACATTTTACTCTTGATGTTTCAGGTTGCTTCTTCGCAAAGAAGGTGTGAACCTCCGAACGTCTGCTGAACTGGAAATCGTGAAGAGCATCAAGGAGAGGGCGTGCTACCTCTCGCCCAACCCTCTCAAGGAGGAGACACTGGACTCCGAGCGAGCTCAGTATACCTTACCTGACGGCACACAGTTGGAGGTTAATCGTTTCTATATTCTATTATATATTTTATCTAAATGTAAAGACAAAAGTTAAATTTAACCAAATAATGGTTTTTGGCCTTTTTTTAAACATATTTTTTATCATGAAATGGTATGAGTTTATTTCTCAAAGATTGTGACAAGGAATTTTATAGCTAGATGTTTTCCAATTTATTGTATAATCTATGTATAATTTATTTTCGAAAGTAGATATTTATTTATTTATATCATTGCAAAAACAGTTTAGTTTAGTTAAAAGGAAAAATCTATTCAAAATATTTGTGCTAATATTTTCTAGATTGGTCCAGCCAGATTCCGAGCACCTGAGGTGCTGTTCAGACCAGATCTTATTGGAGAGGAATGTGAAGGTATTGTTTTATGAGTCTGACTCGCACTTGGCCGATTTTTTACTCTGCTTCACTTGTGTTACTACTAATTTAATAATATCTATGGACGCTTTTACAACACGTCAATCTGGTCCTGTGGTAAATTCTCAAAGAACTTGTGCTACGGGTCCCAGACAACGGAAATATATTTAATACTTTAACTATAAATAATATATTTAAGATTTTTATAATATGATACACATATTTAATACACATCCATGACCCCAGGAACACAGAAAGCTTTTTGTTTGTTTGCGGGATTCGAACCGGCGACCTCCGGCTTGAGCGCCAACGCACCAACCACTGAGCTACAGAGGTCGTCATATCGTCACTAATTAACTAATTAATCTACTCCTCACTTACTTCTTACTCCACTCCTAGGTTTGCACGAGGTGCTCATGTTCGCGATCCAGAAGTCGGACATGGACCTGCGCAAGGTGCTGTACCAGAACATCGTGCTGAGCGGCGGCTCCACGTTATTCCGCGGCTTCGGCGACCGCCTGCTCGCCGAGATACGACGCCTCGCGCCCAAGGACATGAAGATAAGGGTGAGTTACACTGCCCATAATGCATCCTTACTTACTTATGAACGCGAAAGTTTGTAAATATAGATATATGAATGTTTGTATACCCTTTTGATCGCAGCAAAATTTACGGTTCCGGCCGGACTTCCTTTTGTTCGCACGAAGTCGCGGACCACATTTAGTAATCATAAATTCACATCGACCTTTGAAAACAACACTCAACCTGCCATTTCCATTCTCACGCGCATCAAATTACATAATATTATGTGTATGTGCGATAGCATAACGTGTGCGGGGCGAGAGGGTGTCGGACTCCGCCCACTTCTCTGTTATCGACCTTACTACGTAGTTTTGGTATCTCACTTTTTTTAAAATATTCTAACACTTTATTAATACATAATCTTAATAATATTTCAATAAGAGAACATAACTACAGTGGCGGATTTACCAGTCCGCCCGTTCTTCGGTCCGTCTGTCCGTATATCCTGACGTCCGGTCATCCGTTCGACCTTCCGTCGGTCCATTTGTCCGACCATTCCTTGGTCCGTTTGTCCGACCATTCCTTGGTCCTTCCGTCCGTTCGTCCGACCGTCTGGCCATGCATCGGTCCGTCGGTTGGTCCATCTGGCCATTCGTCCGTCCTTCCGTCGGTTCGCCCGTGTAAATATTGTATCGGATATCCCACGGGAATACTGTACTATTTTCGGATCAAAATTAGCCTATGTTTTAATCCCGAGCCTAAACTCTACCATACCAGATTTTATCGAAATCCGTTCAGTAGTTTTTGAGTAAAAGAGTAACAAACATCCATACATCTATCCATACCTACATCCATCCATCCTCACGAACTTTCACATTTATAAAAGTAAGTAGAATGTAGAATGTAGTGTTAATAAAATTAAGTATATTTATTATGTAAGTAACGATGTTATTTTTGTTGATAAATCAAATAAATAATAGTTATATAAATTACTTTCAATTTACGAAACAATATTGGTGTAGTGTTTCTACAGTTAATAGAAGGGATGATAAATGACCAAACCCAACGAGTGCTTTTGGACACTGATTTATTAATTAATAGAATGGAACAATGTGGAATGTATATGCTGACACAGCATACGGCGATCGATACGTTTAACCTAATTATATTGTACTTTGTACAATTGGTTTCCGTAAAATAAGTAGGCAAAAGTAATCGAAGTACGCCCCCGCTTTTGTGGTTTTTTATACTCGACGATAGATGGCGTTTAATAAATGATGGAAAACTAAATATTACTTTATGACTGAAAAGTCTTTAGGAAATACTGTAAACAAAAACTTTAGTATGTATGATGATTAAAATAATATACGAATTTTTATGTTCGCGGAATGGGGGATACGGGGTGGAAATAAAATACCAAATTATTTTTCTTTTTCAATATATTCACCTGCAAGACTGATACATTTTTCAGATCTTTCAATCAATTTATGTATACCCTCATAAAAAAATGTTTTCTCTTTATCTTCAAAATACGCCGAAACTGCCTCCTTGACTTTATTATCGGTGGTAAATTTCTTACCCCGCAGCTCTTTTTTAATTTTTGGAAATAGGTAATAATCACTCGGGGCCAGGTCTGGGCTGTAGGGTGGGTGACACAAAATATCGAAGCCCACCTTATGCAGGGCAGCCAACGCAACGCGGCTTTTGTGGACGGGCGCGTTGTCGTGCAAAAGCAGCAAACCTTTCGTCAATTTTCCATTCGCATCATTGCGCCTGGGTGTGGCGCATCAATGTGTCAGGGCTCCTCCTCTTCGGGGGCGGTGGGCGGGCTGCGTGGCTCCGCTGAGTCCTCTGGTGGGACGGCATTTCTTGGCAGGCGGTGGCGGTCGGGCGGGCGGGCATGTCACGGCGCCAGGTCGGTCAACTCGACCAGGCGCGAGGCATCCGCTCGCGCGAACAGCTTCGCGGAGAGCTGGGCCACAAAGGCCTCCACGCTCTCCATCCTGAGGTCCCTTGCAATAGTGGTGTTGTGGACGTACCACGGGGCGGTGAGAATTGGCGCTCTAGGTGCTCGGCATGAATGTCCGCTCTGTCCTCTGCACGGTACCTGAGATTGCCATCTGGGTGAAACGTGCGCTGTGGCTCCGGTGAGGCTGCGGCAGAAGCGGTGGAGGGAGGGCAAGTCCTCTCCCGCCTCCTGGATGCGTCGGGTCCAGTCTGCAGCGTATAGGTCTTCGAGCGCGGCCTTCACTCCTGCAATGCGGCGATTGAGTTGCGCCTTCTGCGTGGGGCATCTGCGTGCGCTGCCATCTGCGGCGCAGGCGCTTTTTCTCCACAATGAGGTCAGCGATGTGGCGGGGAAGAGGGGGCCGCTTGAAATGGCGGCGGGTGGGCGGCTGGGTTGCCGCGTCCATTTCAGCTGTTATCGCCTCGGTGATCTGCAGCGTCATGGACTCGATGGTCTCTGCAGAATCACCGGGAAATGGGACGTGGACTCGTGCAGCTGCAACGTGAAAGCGTCCTAGTCGCGGACTGGGTAGGGGGGAGGAGGGGGACGCACACGGGATTGGCGCGTAAAATGGCCAGGACAGGAACGTGGTCGGACCCAAGGGCCACATCGAGAACCTCCTGGTGGAGGTCGCCTGGGAGCAGGTGGATGATGGCCACGTCGAGAACATCAGGTGAGTGTTGAGGGTTCTCGGGGTAATGGGTGGGCGTGTATGTGCCCACCACAGAGTACCCGACTTGTTTCGAGTCAACATGCAGGCGGTTTCCGTCCGCGTTGTGGACACGAGAGCCCCATCCAGGGTGCTTACAGTTCAGATCTCCGGCAATCACAGTCGGCTCTTCTGATAGAAGCCTATGGATCTCCTCCTCTGATGGAATCCTCCTACCGACCAGAACGGCGAGGCCTCGGCACACGCGAGGCCTCGGCACACGCTCGCCCCCCAAAAATCCTGGCGGTAAACATGGAATCCGGGGGCATTGAAACGATCCTGGGGGGACAGGAGGGTCTCGCTCAGCAAGGCGACGTCCACCCCGTACTCCAGAAGGAGGTGGCGAATCAGGACCAGCTTGCCACAGACCCCCCGGACGTTCCAATGGACGACCTTTAAAATTGGGGCGTGGGTAGCCATAGGGAGATCAATTGTGCGAAGAGGGTGGCCCCCTCGGGGAGGACCCTTAAGAGGGTTTGGAGTATTTCTTCCCCGGCCTGGATCCTATTGAAGGCATCCAAGGCCAGGGAGAGCAGAGCTTTAAGAAGCTGGGCCGTGGTCCTGGGGGACTCTCGGCGATGAGAAGAAGGGGGGGGCACGAGGGGGGAGAGTGGTGGTTGTGACCGCCGGGTTTGCGGGCTCAGTGCGGACATCGGTCACCTCGGCGGCTTTAGTGGTTGGCTGGGCAGAGCGTTTTGTGCGCGAAGCGCGCGGGGTGCGCGGAGTGCGCTGTGGTAGAGGGGGGGGGGGGCGATAGAACGGCATCACTAGCCGGCGGAGCGGCTACAACAGGGAGGAGGGGAAGAGCGATGGGTTCGAACTCCGAGTCCGTGGCGGCAGTGGAGGTCGCACCGGATTTGGCTCTCTTTTTGGTTCTAGTCCGTTTCCGCTGCTTCCGAGCAGATGAGGGAGGGGCGGCGGAAGCGGCGGGGCGGGGGGTGGGGTCATTTGCCTCCTCCATTAGAGATGTGGCGGTAGGCGGCGGCGGAGGCGGAGAAACCTCTCTTTCGGATATTGTAGGGGCGTGATTTACCCGGTTCGTGGCCCGAGTTGTGCGGGCAATGGGGCCCGCGTGACGATTCCTGGCCTCCCGACGGAAGACCGGGCAGTTCCGACTGTTGGCGGGGTGAGGCCCCTTGCAGTTTATGCAAGTGGGCTGGTCGGTTATAGGTCGGGGGCATTCGGAGGCGGCCTGCTCCTTGTCGCATCTGACGCACGCCAGCTTACGGTGGCAGTTTCGGCTAGAGTGCCTAAACTGCTGGCAGCGGTGGCACTGGGCGGGGCCACTTTTCCCACGCCAGGCTTCCACATTAATGTCCGGCATGTTTAGTATCTCGGTTACCTGGTAGATGCCTGGTACCAGGTTCGGGGTGCGCTTCAATAACACGAAGTAGGAGTACCCGGGGCGGTCCTTCCTAGCGAGGATTCGGGACACGTGCTCCACTTCGAATCCCTTGGTGGCGAGATCGGCAGCTATCTTCTCTGTGGGTGTGTTTACAGGTAGGCCGTGGATGTCTACCTTTAGTCCGCGGTCCTGGGGCAGCGCGTACGAGTACCAGCTCACCTGTGTGGACTCGCTCAGGTCAGCCAGGTACCGCTGCACGCACCGGTACTCCTTTTCACCCTCTGGGGTGAATTTTACCCCCTGGCCGTACGTCTTCGCGTGCGGGGCGTGCCCCAGGAGGTCCCTGAGGCGACTGAAGTGGTCTATCCAATCCTCTAACTTATCCACGATGAGTGGAGGGCACCGGGGGGCTGGTTTCGGCGGCGGTGAGGTCGCGTTCGCTGCGGGGGTGACGGAGGTTACCGTGGTCACATCCATCGGCGAGGGGGCCCTCGAGGTAGAGGCCACGGGGGATCCGGACGGCGCAGGGGCGGTGGTCGCTGCGGCGTAGGTAGCCGGATGATCGGCACGTTCGGCAGGCGGCGAGACGTCGGATGACACCTCCTGTCGTTGCCGTTTGGTGACCTGCACGGGAGGGGCAGGGGGCGGGGGCATGATGCTCGACGGGGGGGCCGGTGCGGGGGCCCTCGGGACAGGGACACTTACCGCACGGCGTTCCTCTTGCGGCGGTGATGCCGGCGAGGCGGTGAAAGTGAGCTTGGCGCTCACGAGGTGGCTGTTGGAGGGTGGCGGGGGGTGACTCGCGGCGAGGCGCCGTCGGAGGGCATTGGGGCGGGGGGGTGTCAGTACACCCCCGCGAGAATGCCGAAGGCGGCCCGGGGCGAGCGGTATCCGTAAAGCTCAAGCTGGGCTCGGTGGGCGTGAGGTACGCGCGCTCGGACGTGCGCGAGCTCGACCTGGATGAGGTTAAGCTACGCACCGATGCAGAGCTAGCGCGAGAACGGCTGGAGCGATCGCGGCTATGCGGCCGCCAATCGCGATCGGCCATGGTAACGGGACACTTGTTAGCGTTCACCGTATATAATAGGGGACATGTTCATAATGTCACAAAACAACACTATATATAACATGTACAACATACACACAGAAAAAGTAAATAATAAAAGTACTCACACAAACACGGTAAAACTAAACACAACACGTATTTAGTGTCTAAAATAGTCACAGAGTGTACATACTTTGCACGGATAAAACTTTGAGAGGCTGGTTCCCCGTGACCCAACGTTGGAACGAATTCCAACGGGAGGCCAAAGGCAGGGCAACTCCTCAGCAAGGCGGCAATCCACTCTTTATTCTAACGAATAAGGAGTGAATTGACGATCGCTATATGGAGACTGAAAGGCACTGCACTTTAGAGCGAGTCGGCACGAACGTGGAGTGAGCGAGACACTACGACACGCTGTGGGAGACAGGACGATCCTAATTGTCTAATAACAATGAAACTTCGTATTTATACTAATCATGAGTCACTGAACACATTACGATTCTAATTAGCCTAATCACCCCCCTACAACCCTCTCATTACGCGAACATAAAAACGCACCCTCGTATTTATATTGAAATGTAGTTATCTAGAATAAATGTTTAATACCCGTTTTCAAAGGTTAAAAACGCCATCTATTGGCAAATATAATAAATTGTAATATAACCGACGCTAAGAGACTTTTCTAGAACAATTATAATAAAGATTAAGGTGCATTTTTGTATGGAGCCCGTCCCCACTACTGTAGCACTATAAAACATAATATATCAAATGAAAGGGCTTGAAAAGTGTCATTTTATTGTATGAAAAAAAATCTAAACCATGGGAGAAAAAATTTAATGGGAGTTAAATGTTAAAAAAAAAGTTTATAAAAACCTGTATTATTGTACCATTTCATAGTGTTTGTTAGTAAGGAAAAATATCTGGGAAGTAATGGTATACGGAAAACTCCAAGAAAATGTTGTATTTCCATAAAATGCCTCATATTTTTGAAGAAATGTATGGGAAACTAATAAAATGCTAAAATAAGCTCTGTTCTCAAGTTTTTCGCTCACAATTACTTCCCAGAAATTATTTCTTACTAGCGATACTATCGAATGTGCAATAATACAGAATGTATTTTTTTCACAATCTATGGGTTAGAATCCTGGCTAGGAAAATTGAGTTATCAAAAATCTAATGATGCAGTTTAAGTTTTCATCAAGTCGGACTCTACATTCCGTTGGGCTAAATTGCTACGAGGGCGGCACTGAAAATTTCGGGAATCAAGGAAATGACACAACATTACTATTTAAAAATGTATTTATTGCTTTTCGAAGTATTCTCCGCGAAATTTGACATATTTTTCCATACGATGGAACCAATCATTGAAGCAACCATTCCATTCGGAAGTTGGGGTCTCCAAAATGGCCGTTTTGTAGGCGTCCACAGCTTCTTCAGGTGATGAAAATCTCTGACCACGCAATTTATTCTTTATTTTAGGGAAAGTATAGAAATCATTAGGGCTTAGGTCGGGGCTGTACGGCGGATGGTCTAATAATTCTATGATTTCTTGCTTTAAAAACTCTTTTGTTCTGTGCGCGGTGTGAGAACTCGCATTGTCGTGATGCAGGGTGATGCGGCGGTTGCAGTTCTCTTTACGGAGTTCAGAAACGACCTGTGGCAAACAAATGTTAGCATACCATTCTGCATTAACCGTTCTTTGTCCCTCAAGAGGAATAGTCGCAACATAGCCGGTTTTGGAGACAAACGTGGCCACCATTTTTTTTGCAAAATAAAATTGCAAATTAAAATGATTTTAATATGACAGGAACAGTGGAAATATTCCATTCCCGATACTTTTAGTGCAGCCCTTGTATTCCTAATTTGTTTTAGACTTCTCTTACAACACCCAGAAGAATAATTCACCATTATTCACCATTTCTATACATAATAGTTTTAAAATTATTTTTGCTATTTAATTGTATGTATTTTAATGTAATTGTTTTATCTGCATCATTAGATTTTACTTAAACCAATTTTCCAGGCCAGAATTCGAACTCGCAGATTAGGAAAAAAATACATTCTGTTGCACATTCGATAGCGTCACTAGTAAGAAACAATTTCCAGAAAGTAATTATGTGCGAAAAAACTGAGGAAAAAGCTTATTTTTAGCATTTTATTATTTTTCTATACATATCTTCAAACTATGAGGCAGCTTATAAAAATATAACACTTTGCTGAAGTTTGCAGTAAGTATACCATTACTTCCCAAAAATTATTCCTTATTAGCAACACTATGAAATAGTGCTTATAATACAAGATGATTTTTTAACCCTTTTTTTTACCTTTAACCCTTATTAACTTATTTCTCCCATGGTTTAGATATTTTTCATACAATAAAGTGACACACTTTTTAAGCCCTTTCATTTGATATATATGTCTTGTAGTGCTACAAGGGTGGGGACGTTACGCCCCTTTAGTTTTGTGATATAATAAATCGTGCGAACATAAAATAAGTTGGCGAATGCACATGAGTATACTATATTACTGAATTTAGCAGCGAATTAATATGTTGGCGACTAAATGACTAAACTGGCGAAATCACTCAGGAGACAAAAATACAAAAAATGGCAGATTTTTAGTGGCGAAATTTAATCTAAATTGGCACCAAAATTTATAAGTTGGCGACTTAATTTCCGAGTTGGTAACTTATCATAAATAAAATACGTGGTTACGGGGTTACTTGGGGTGGAATTTTCATTTCTTTTTCTGTAGGATTGCCTGTTCTCAAGATAGAAGCGATTATAGAAAAAAATATAGCAATGCTCTACTCTGAGATACGAACGATGTATAAAGCTATAGAAAAATAAATATTCGCCATTTTTAAATGAATTAATTTTTGTAATCAGTGACTCCAGAAATCTACAAAAGGACACCTATATCTATTTTTTTAATGTCTACTATCTTGGAAATTTAAAATGGATGACTTTTTTGTTATCAGCACCCCAGAAACCTACAAAAAGACACCCATATTAATTTTTATAAAATGAAGTATGTCCGTCATTTTGGAATTTCAAAATGAATGTTATTTTGGTATCCAGCCCCCCCCCGCCCCCCCCCCCAAATCTGGTAAACGTACCAGCCACCAACCATATCAATTTTACGCAAAATTCCATTTCAAAATGAATCTATCTACACCCCCCAAAACCAAGAAAAATTAAAAATGGTAATTTTGTACGCTCATTTTCGTTTTTTATGTGGGCTCGTTTTGCTGCCTATTTGGCTATTATATGTATTTTGAATTACCTACATAACGAAGTATGAACACAGAGAGTACACTGATTTAGGCCACGCCCAATGTTGATTTCTCCATTAACCTCAAACGTCAGCCATCTTGATTTCACCATACCTCAAATGTCAAAATGGCACCAAAAACCCTTTAAGTGGGGACAGTTTTTGCCTCGACATGCCTCGTCCTTATTATATATGCTATGGTCTTAAGCTAAAATATCGTCCACAGATCTCGGCGCCGCAGGAGCGTCTGTACTCAACGTGGATTGGTGGCTCCATCCTCGCGTCGCTCGACACCTTCCGTAAGATGTGGGTGTCCAAGCGCGAGTACGACGAGGAGGGCCACCGCGCCGTGCACCGCAAGACATTCTAGACTCTAGACCCTATGTTACACGACGTAGAGGTGAAATTACTTTATTCAAAGCTTCATTTATCAAGACCTACTAGACCTTATGTCTTCGGATGTAGAGGTGAAATTACTTTGACATTCAAGGCTTAATTTATTTTAGTTGAGGGTATTTAGATATAATGTCTAAGATTACCATTGATGAAAATACGAAATCTATCGATTTTGATACTGAAGTAGGCGGATAAAATATAACAATATCAAAACCTTAGCCACCTACTGAGATGTGAATATTTATTTTACGTTGATGAATTAAAAAGTTATTGGTGAATGGTGACAAATTAAAAAACACAATTCGAATAGCAACAAAATTAATAAAAGCAAGTATAATGGAAACAGTATGGGTGTATTTTCAACCTCAGACTGCACATGGCATTTATTTTTATTTCAAGAGAACCTGGATATAATATAATAGGCACTATTGCTGACAGATCCGGTGTATCACTTTTGAACTAAGTAATAAAGTCGAAAAGTAACATGAAATGGTTCAATCGTTATTTACTAAAATATTTAAAAAAAATATTTAAAAAAATAATAATAAAATTACAAATAGTTGTTGTTACCCTATTGACCTCTGCTAACGCGGCGCTCGGCGCGTGAGGCGGCGCGTGAGGCGGCGCGTGAGGCGGCGCGTGAGGCGGCGCGTGAGGCGGCGCGTGAGGCGGCGCGTGAGGCGGCGCCCCGCCGCCGGCGCAGTAGGTTCCAACTTTTAAATACTTGAGCTTTGACACAAATGCTTTTGTATATAATATAAAATTTTGTTTCTCTGAAAACGGAATACAAATCACCCAGTCTAATTGAAAAATCTTTTCAGTGCAACTTATAATTTTAGGTTGCTGGCATTAAAAGAGCCCATTACTTGTTATTTTTAAAAGTTGTATAATTTTTGACCATAGAAGTACACTACATGGTTGGGTTACCCAGTTGCCGGTCACACGTGTTCGAGTACAAAGATCTTTTTCAAGCAATGCCTAATACCTATTGGACAGAACGGCTTAAATTTATCTGCCTCTTTATTTTGCCACTTGAATGCTTGTGGCGGCTATAATGTTTAACTAGCTACTACTTTTCAGCGTTTGATATGAAGCTTCTAGATTCCCATTGACTAGTTATAACTTTCTTTGGTTTTAGATAAATTTTAAACTGCTGTCATAACATTTTGAGAAGGTGCAACTTTGCTTTAAATGTGTGCAATAAATTTTTTGCAAAATTTTATATAATATAATTCTTGACAGTAAACCAAAAACAAAACTTTTTTGTGCTCACATCAAGCATTTAATCCGTGCAAAGTTAAAGAGCGTAATTTTTTTCTAGATAGGTTTGCAAATTGCAACAATAAATAAACCAATGGAACATGTTAGCTTGATAGTAAAAGCAGCTATGCTAATGCCATGACAAAAGAATTTAAGAAAGACACTTGAATATAAAAGTCATAAAAATCTTATTTATACAGCTAACTGCTAGTTTTAATTTAGGGTTCAAACATAACCAGCATTTCACATTTTTACACAAAATCAATATTTCTCATAGATTAAGTATTATTATCATTTTGAAGCGTTTGATGTTATGCTGTTGCATTTGACATGCACAAAAGTCACTTTAACATGCATGCAACGTGCTTGACGCTAGTAACGGTTTAGTTTTAAGTTTAGAGCTACGAGCACAAACATGTATACTAGGCGGATGTCGGTTGAACTCGATACTCTGGATCATAATTATGTACTTACCTAAATATTTTCAACCTATTTTCATTGTAGTTCTGATGTACTGTGTTGTGTAAATTTGTTTGAATGTTTGGCTTCTATACATGTTTGTGGTGGTGAGTGTACATGAGGATATTTAATATGTTGAGAGATTTTTTTTGTATTCCAATAAATTATTTAACTGTAATTATGTGTTTTATTGCGTAATTTGGTGTTTTTCGACCCCTAGGTCCGTATGACCGCTGCGCCACACGGTGGGTCGAAAATCGGCTTTCATAGACATGAAATGAAATCTCGAAAGTGACAGATTTTTTTATGGATTTTACTTCAGTTAGCTGTTACTATGTAGAAAATGAAGTTTGAAATAATTTGGCCCAAAAATGAGGGAGTAATATTTTTTTTACGAAATACTTGTATGGAGTCAATATGAAAAATTCAATTATCTCAAAAACGGCAAGTTTAACCGTAATATCCTGACAGATGGTTAGAGTACTAATAATTATTCGTGATTTTTTGGCATGTAACATCGAATAACGGTTTTACAAGCTCATTTTTTTTTTAAATCTTACGTGATTCAAAAAAAGTCACATGTATTATTGCACGATTCGATAGTGTTACTATTAAGGAACAATTTCTGGAAAGTTATGGTATACGGCGAACTTGAGGAGAGTGTTGAATTTTAAATTTATATAATTATTCATACATTTGTTCAAAATATGAAGGAGTTTATTAAAATTCAACACTTTCCTCAAGTTTGCCGTATACCATTACTTTCCAGAAATTGTTCCATAATATTAACACTATCGAATCGTGTATTATTACAAATTGACATTAAAAGAAAATCGACGATAAAAAAAGAGTAGTTAAAACCGTTATATGATGTATGCCGACGTATAACAGCCTCCGTGGTCTAGTGGTTTAGAGCTTGGGTTCGATTCCCGCATTGGAACAACAAAAAATCTTGTTTCCAAGTTTGGTTAGGACAATGCAGGCTGATCACCTGATTGTCTGACAAGAAAGATGATCCATGCGTCGGATGGGCATGTAAAAAGTCGGACCCGCGCCTGATATCTCACCAGTCGTGTCGGTTATTCGTCCCACTGGGTTACGAGAGTAAAGGAAGAGAGTGCTCTTGTGCGCACACACTTGGGCACTATAAAATAACTCCTGCGTAGCTGGCCTGGTTTCGATTAAACCGGCCACCGTCACTGAAATCAGTGTGGGGAGCTATGATGTATGCCAAAAATCTATACATCTAATAAAATCGTAACTGGTCGCTGTCTGTACATGGAAATTGGAAGGTATATAAGAAAAACTATTAAACTATATTTATAACTATTAACATTACTATAAGATGGGCTTTATGAACGACATAGAACTCAAAACAATGATTTTTAGAATTTGTCTGTTTGTATGTACGTTTGTACGTGCTAATCTCAGAATCTACTGAACGGATTTTGATAAAATTTGGTAAGGTAGTAGTTTAGACTCTGGCTGAACACATAGATACTTTTTATTGCGGAAAAATGTACGATATTTTTTGGCGCGTACGAAGTCAACGGCTTAACCGATTTGAATGCGGTTATGCGTTTTGGTTACTCCACTACTTAAAATTTAATTTCTTCTTCCAAAAAAGAAGGCGGTTATACATTCGGCTGTTAATATTTTTTTATTTTTTTGTATGTTAAACGATTACTTCACCGCCTGTGGACCGATTTTCAAAAATCTTTTTTTGCTGTAAAGGGTAAGGTTTTGTGTATAATCCCTAATTGGTCTTTTAGATACCAAAGAGGTGACCTGATGATGGGATCCATGAGGAACCGAGGGAACTCCTCGAAATTTATATGGACACAGTGATTTTGACTTTTTCTGAAGTAGTCCAGGCATATACTACCAAAAATATAAGATAAAATATAAGATTTTGCACCAAGGTATATTATATACCCTGGATGTAAAAGTACTGAACAGAACTCCTGAGTCGTTGAAGATATATATTTGGGGATTTCAGTTTAGTTTAAAGAATTGAAAGCATATGCCACTATGTCAATGAAAGTAATTATGATGATAATAGGTCTTCTCATAGTATTCTATAAATACGTGTATCTTTGAACATTACTCTGCCGTTTGTCGAAGCATTTTCAAAATTCTATTGTTGTTGTAAAGAATATCATTCGAAATTTGTCCATTAGTCACCAAGGTGAGACCTGAGGATGGCATCCATGAGGAATCGAGACAACTCCACAAAATTATAAGGACATTTATAGTGATTTCGACTTTTATGGTAAGTAAAATTTTGTGCCAAGGTGTACCCTATATCCAAAAGCACTGAACAGAACTCCTAAGTCTTTAAAGATACAGGTTTAGAAATTTCGTCATTGTTTAAAGAACTGCAAGCATGTGCCACATACAGTAATCATCATCAAAATCATCACCACCATCTTCTTACGATACACCAACATATTATTATGGTGACAAAGGTACTCCTCATAGTTTAGTACACCGATATCAATGTATTAGGTCATTACATATGAAATTGGCGTTTTGTAAAGGAGGAACATAAAGTCGATTTTTTTACTCAAACTATACACATACTATTTTTAATTAATCAAAGTATATACCATTGCTATCTATGCACTTTTCCCATCTCATAGGTAGTTCATTGATTCCTTTACTAAAAAAACCATTCGGACAGGAATCAATAAAATCTTTGAAGGCGCTTTGGACTGCCCCATCGGAGTTGAATTTTTTTCCTTGCAAGAAGTTATCCAAATTTCGAAAAAAATGGTAAATTGTGGAGCAAGGTCCGGGTAGTACGGTGGATATCTTAGACATTCCAATTGAAGCTCCTCTAATTTAGTAGCCGTCTGTTGTGGAGTGTGTGGTCTAGCGTTGTCCTGAAGCAGCAGTGGCCTAGAGCGAATGACCAACCTCGGTTGTTTAGCAGCTAGCTTTTTCATCATGATTTGCAGTTGCTGGCGATAGACATCTGCCGTAATCTTCTTCGGCCAGATTTAAGAAAGCTGTAGTGAATGACACCGGGACTAGTCCACCAAACGCTCACATGTAACTTTTTTTGAGTAAATTTTCGCTTGGGGCAGGCTTTGGCTGGTTCGTTCGCCAGGGTTCAGCCATGGCGATGAGCGTTTATCGTACAGGATCCACTTTTCATCACAGGTAATGATTAGATTTAAAATCCCTTCATTATTGTGCCGGTTGAGTAATGTAACGCAACATCGACGCGCGTTTGTCGGTTTGCTGCACTCAATTCACAAGGTTCCCACCTTTCAAGCTTTTTCACCTTCCCAATTTGCTTCAAGTGGATTAAAACAGTTTTATCACTAACACTGCAGCCTGCAGCTAACTCGGACGTGGTTTGCGATGGATCCGCTTCCACAATAGCCTTCAATTCTTCATTAACAACTTTGGTCTCCGGCCGTCCAAGGGCTTGTTCTGCAGGTCGAAATTTCCAGAACGAAAACGTTGGAACCAAAAACGTGTTTCCAGACTGTGTTTTCTTTTGCGACACCGCTGCCATACACATCATTAATCCTTCGAGCCGTTTCTGCAGCACTGGTGCCACGGTGGAACTCGTACTCGAAAATAATACGATATTTCAAGTTTTCCATTTTGTAAACAGAGTGACGCAAATAAAAAACCAAAAGAGGAAAAAACAAATGAATTACGATTTTCTAAATAAAAATGCATGAGTAAATAGCGGTATAAATTTGAAATTGGAATTCCTAACCAAAAAAGATATATTTGAGATAAAAGTGGCCAGTACGACAAAACGCCAATTTCATATGTAAGAACCTAATACTCACAAAGTGCCTCAAGCCAGGGAACCAAAAATGCTTGAGGATAAGGTCCACTGAGCTCCGATGTGTTCGTGCTCATCATGGTATTATCCTGAGCAGACTAAGTGTGTGTCCTTTGGGTACGTAGCATAATAACCGTGGTTGTTCTGCGACCGGTGTGTACCGATAGCAAAGTAGATCATCCCGAGTAACATACCTGTACGCGTCCAGGGTACCGTCCTGCAGTTTTTGGAGTAGGTCTTGGGTTTCCTGGTCACTTTGCTGAGCAGTATGAGCCCAATTACGAGGCTTTTAAATTAAGTTTACCTGGTAAACGGGGTTGCGGCTGAGGTAGTAAGCATGCGACATAAGTACACCTTTTCTGTACTCAATGGTGGACTTGAAATCTTGCAAGTAGATCCACTACCTTGCCACTCGGGGTAACGGGTCTTTCTTGCGTTCTGTAGCCTTAAGAGCATTGCAGTTGGTGACAATGGTGAATTTTAGTCCCACGAGGTAGTGTCTAAAGTTTTGTAGTGCTTTCACCACGGCCAACGTCTCAAGTTCGTACAAAAACAAAAATTATATACATGCTCATCATCATCATCACTATAATATTATATTTAACGCTGGCTGCTACATTTTTTTCGCCTACTACTACAATAGTGCCTAATCATCACTGGTGATTGTTTATTTGATCCACAGATCGGTAATGCTGAGTTTGTTTTGCTGAGAGAGTGAAAATACCGAAGGTTTTCTATTTTAATAACTTTCTTAAAATGTGTTAATAATAATAAATATAATTAAAAAGGGAAAAATTATTTTTAATCAAAAAACGCAAAACCGACTTCAAAAGTAAAAATGCACAAAAAAGTATGAAATAAAACTTATTTTCCAAATAATCCCCCTTTTAAATTTGGATGAAATTTTAACTATTTCTCTACTCAATCTTCATAATTTTGAAGTCGGTACCATGGTGTTTACAAAAAAGTCTGCGATGGCATAGATATGTCTATCTTTTAAGGATAGGTTACTAAGTATGGAACCCATTCTAAGTTAAAAAAATGATTGCAAATAATGTGGTATCTTCAGAAGCTATTTAGACGGATACAATATTACCTAATCCTTATATAGGCGATATAATAATGGATGAAATTTTAACTATTTCTCTACTCAATGTTCATAATTTTGAAGTCTGTTCCAGCCGGAACAAAATCCTGATAAAACAATACATATTTAAAATAGAACACATGTTCAAGTTGGCTGGTAAATTCTCAGGTAGGTACAGGGCGCCAAAGGTACAGGCGCCAAAAGTTGTACTAACTTTCTTACAGCCTTTGTCATAGATTAAACAGATATAATAATATCTATGGACGCTTCACACCCCGTCAATATGGCCCCGTGCTAAGTATCCGAAGAACTTGTGTTACAGGTATCAGAAAACGGGTATAGTAGTAACGAGTATATTTAATACTTTTATATAGTACACATATATTTAAGATTTTTATTATATTACACACATATTTAATACATATCCATGACCCAGGAACACATAATAACTTTTTGTTCCTTCAGCGGGATTAGAACCCTCGACCCCCGACTTGAGCACCAACGCGCAGAACCACTGAGCCACAGAGGTCGTCTGCTAGGGCCTTTGTAATGATTCTAACATATGTTATACAGACCTAGTAGAATAATGACAATACATAATATTTTTATAACCATTAACTTCTAACCTTTATACCTCTGTTCATACTAAGCTTAGAAAAAAAAAATACTTCAATAAGTTTTGTTCGCGTTATTCTAAAACCAATAAATAATATAGATACTTTATCAGAATGTATGAAAGGGAGTACAATTTTCCGTTACTTTAGCACCTTAATTATTATTAGCAAAATGTTACTGTTAAATTATGGTTCATCCATAGTATTGGGGTATGCCTAGGTCAGTATGGACTGAGATCCCAGGTCCGTCAGACAGTTATATTCTTACAGATAAAATGTATATCTTATTGTATAGTATTAGTGTGTACAATGATCGTAGATCGTATGCACACCCGATAAATATAGTTAGCGGGTGTGCATACGATCTTATAGTTTGTGCCGTGTGCAAACTTTTAGGTATACCTACATAGCAAAATTTTACCGTTAAATTATTAATATTATGATAAGTAACAAGTTTACTAGGTTTACTGTCGTAAGTATTAATAGATAATAAGTACAAGATAAATATTACATTAGGTGAATAATAAAACAGCGTCGATAACCCAAGTTCAAGTTGTTTCATCATTACGTTTTGAACGTGGAACGGAACGGTTGTATTCTTGTTGTATTCGAAAATGGCACCGGTACCCAAGGTCAAATTCAACAACGGAAAAACAATACCAGCTTTGGGATTGGGAACTTGGAAGGCAAGTTTCATGGATCTTTTGAAATCCACTTTTATTTAATATTAGCTTTTGCGCGCGATTTCGTCCGCGTGGATACCCATGGCACCCCCGTGGGGTGTATTTCGAGAAGCCCCTTTTACCGATTTCTATTTACGTCATAATAATTATCTAGGTGAAAAAATTCAACGTAAGTAATCCGACCAGTTGTTAATGTTTCTATTAACAAACTTTGGACCCCCATTTCACCCCTTTAGATGAATTTCAAAAATGTATAAAAAACGTACGTAATAATTTTTATTAATTATCTCGGATATTAAGTTACTTACTTGAATTCGGAACAGATTTTATACCCTTATTTTACACCCTCAGAACCCTGAAAGACATAGGTATATAAGAGAATGAATCTCAATAATTAATTAAATGTATTTAAGAGAATGAATCTCAATTTTCATCGAAATCAGTGCAGATTTAAAAATATTTCATACAAACCTTCAACCCCTATTTCACCCCTTGAAGAGTGGAATTTTTCCAAATTCCTTCTTAGTGCGCGTCTACATTGTAAATTAAAAGTACTGTCTAAATTTCACGTTTCTAATATAAGCGGTTACGGCTGTGCGAGCGTCTATACGTCAGTGAGTCAATCAGTGGTGACATCTTCTTAAAAATATGCAGATTTATTTTAGTCATGGGTTTCGGAGAAATCAGTGCAGCCAGCGCTGACCATAATCAACCCTCATTATAGTCAAAGCCGGTCTCAGAATACAGAAATCATGCATACAAGATCGGGAACGCATTTGTAAATCCCTTCACCCTTGGTATTGCGGATGGTGTCCATGGCGGTGGTATCCGGTGGCAGAATTATTATTTAAAATATAAATAACAAAACTGCGAAAGATATACATTCATATTTTTAATTATTGTAAAGGAGACAATGCGAGATATATTTCTTAAAAATTAAGTAAGTAAGTACCTACTCTTTTTTGCCCTGTACCTGAGAATTAGCCAATCGCAAAATGTTCATAACTAATACTACAATATACATACATTTTATCAGTAAGAATTATGAGTTTGGCGGGTTTGGATCTCAGTCCATGAAGCCAAAATCCACGTATGTGTCCAAGAACACATATATACGACATATTACCATAGATATATCAAATTAAAGTGCCATAGGTACTCGAGGCCCATCCGGCAAATCCAGCGCCGGTACTAATAGACGTCATTAGTGTTAATAACATGGAGAATAGAGGTAAGGAGTACCATCTCTCTAAGGCAGAAAAGCTAAAAAGTGTCCGACAAAAGTAATTAAATAATAGTTCCAAAACTGGCCATAATGGCGCTAGAGTGGCAAGGGTGTGTGCTATGAAGTTAGAATTTTTGACGACTATGACTAGCTTTTAGTAGTTAATTCAGTAAATCATGAATATTCTAATTACTCGTATAGTCGAAAATATTTTATATATAAAACCGAAGAAGATCCCAAGATTTAATTATCCGTTTAAATTTTGCCGCTTTACACCCTTGCGTCTGTAGCGCCCCCTATTTAACGCTATTTTACGGACACTTTTTATTTATGGAGAAGGAGTACCTCCTTACCTCTATTCTCCATGGTTAATAAAGCAATAGTGTCAATCATTTATAATTTTTGCCTACAAGTCCGCGGCCTTGGGCTTGCAGGCTGAATGGTCAGTATGGCCATTTTGAGGATTACGAGGGCGGCACTGAAAATTTCGGGAATCAAGGAAGTGACACAACATTACTATTTAAAAATGTATTTATTGCTTTTCGAAGTATTCTCCGCGAAATTTGACACATTTTTCCATACGATGGAACCAATCATTGAAGCAACCATTCCATTCGGAAGTTGGGGTCTCCAAAATGGCCGTTTTGTAGGCGTCCACAGCTTCTTCAGGTGATGAAAATCTCTGACCACGCAATTTATTCTTTATTTTAGGGAAAGTATAGAAATCATTAGGGCTTAGGTCGGGGCTGTACGGCGGATGGTCTAATAATTCTATGATTTCTTGCTCTAAAAACTCTTTTGTTCTGTGCGCGGTGTGAGAACTCGCATTGTCGTGATGGAGGATGATGCGGCGGTTGCAGTTCTCTTTACGGAGTTCAGAAACGACCTGTGGCAAACAAATGTTAGCATACCATTCTGCATTAACCGTTTTTTGTCCCTCAAGATGAATAGTCGCAACATGGCCGGTTTTGGAGACAAACGTGGCCACCATTTTTTTTGCAACACTCCGTGTACGAACAATTTTTGTTGGCTTTAACTCATTTTCGAACACCCAAATTCGTGACTGGTTTTTTGTTTCGGGTTCGTACGCGTATATCCAGGATTCGTCACCTGATACGATGTTGTATACAGCATTTGAGGATCCTGCGTGGAATCTTTCGAGAGTTCTGACGCACCAAGTAACGCGAGCCGCTTTTTGCTCTTCACAGAGCAAATGCGGTATCCATCGGGAAAACAACTTTTTTACACCTAATTGTTCATGCAAGGTTATTTGTATTTGACTCATGCCAATGTCTAAAGTTGCCTGAATTTCGCGGTATGTCACATGTCGATCTTCCTCAATCAGCTTACGCACAGCATCAACGTTTTCTTGGGTGACTGCAGTTTTTGGACGACCTTGACGGGGATCATCACTGAGCTTGACACGTCCACGTTGAAATTCAGCAAACCAGCGATAAATTGTGGTTTTGGATGGGGCTTCATCACCAAATGCAGAAATCATCCGGTCAACACACTGTTTTTGTGTTAAACCACTTCGAAAGTCATAATAAATCATCGCTCTAGAATTTTCTCGAGTCAATTCCATTTTCTCAACGACTAAACAAGTTTGACAAGACCTTGTGACAAGACCGAGTATCTTTTTTTAAATAAATAAACGGTATTCGATTTTTAAAACCAAGGAGTTTTAAATTAAATGATTTTAATATGACAGGAACAGTGGAAATATTCCATTCCCGATACTTTTAGTGCAGCCCTTGTAATACAACTCAGTAACACATAAAAATATATACAGAATAATAATAATACTTAGTTATATAATATAACTATATCACGTCAATCGGATCCCGTGCTAAGTTGAACTTGTGTTACGGGTATCAGATAACGGATATACATTTAATATTTTTATACTTTAAGGCTAAGAACTCACGGAGCAGATTTCACCCGCGCCCGCCGCGGTTGCGGGCCCGCAACTTCTGTAGAATGCAGATATGCGCGGGCTGCGCCGTTGTTCACGAGTCCCGCTGGCAACTTGTAAAAACGCGCGGGCCGACGGCCGCGGTCACCCGCAGTCTCAGAAATTCTATTGTTTTTAGCAACCGTGCGTCCTGCGATCTTCGTGACCGCGCAAAACCGCGGTCTCGTGAGAATAGAAATAAAATCGCAATTCGACGACCGCAGCGGGCACGGCAAGCCGGTTTTTTTCCAGCGCAAATTTTTCCAGTTTCCGTATAGGTTGAATAAGTAATAATATATTACTAGCCTTAATTTATTATAAAATTAATTCTACAAATTTCACAAATAAACGAATTATGGCATCGAAAGTACCAAACGTAAAATTTAACAATGGCTATGACTGCCCCTTACTAGGTATCGGTACGTGGAAGGTAAGTTGATTTTTTCTGTTTTTCGGTCTTTCTTTCTGATGCGATTTATCTTCTAATGTTTTAGAAGGCAAGCAGTAAGCTGTGTACGACTTTACAATGTGATATATTTATCATGTTTCCAAGACAAACATAAAAAAACCTGTAGGTTTATAGTACAAGGTCTTATCTCTTTAATCAATAACTATTGTGATACATATTGTCAATATTTTATCACAATATGTATTGTCCACATATGGTTCCATGCGTTTTTATATTTGAAGTCATAAGTTTAAATCTTTTCACTTACCCACTTTTTACTGCTGATAATGTTTAGCTGCAAAAGAATGTATTTTTATCAAGTGCTAGTGCATTGCATTACATATTTTATATACTTATAAACATATAATTATAAAGACATTATGCTATAAACACAACCATACCATCCATAGTGGGTTAAATTATGTGTACTATTGTGAAATTGATTAAACATGATATTTAAGTAACACATAAAAACGAAAATAAGACGCTTTCAGATATCTGGAGCTCGTGCCATGTTAAGGCTCTGTTTTCCTAAGATAGTGTTGCCGTAATACAGGAGTTTTAAATAACATTTTCAATGTAAACAAAAGGACACAGTTTCATAGATAGCGGTAATTGTCACCGCTGTTTACATAGAAAATTTCAATTCACGGCTGTTTTACGACGGCAACGCTATTCTAGGAAACCAGAGCTTAAGTATACAATGAACTTGTGTTACAGGTGCCAGAGGCAACAGAAAATATATTTGATACTTTTTTGCTAATAACTAAATAAAACTGAAACATAATTAATATTTTCTAAGATTTATGCAAGGAAACCTTTACATTGGCACACACTGTTTTCCTTATCGTATTCCTTAATCCTATTGCGTCTGGTACTTAGAATATTGTCTGCTTCAGTCTAAGCCCGGTGAAGTGACCCAAGCAGTGAAGGATGCGATTGACATTGGCTACCGGCACATCGACTGTGCGTACGTGTACGGCAACGAGAAGGAGGTGGGAGAGGCCATCACTATCAAAATAAACGAAGGTGTGGTTAAAAGGTAAAGGAGATCGGCGAGTCGTTATACATTTACTGCTTGGTAAATAAAAAACGTGGACACAAAAAATATTTATTGAAAGTTGTAGTTTATGAACATAGGAACAAAAAAATATATACATCAAACTCGGGGGATAAAAGGTAATTGATAAAATAAAACCTAACCTATTGTTCATTATATTGCTCTAGAGTCTGAGCCTAGTGGCGGTTTGCGGAAAATCGACATCTATTATCTTTTATACATCTATTTTTTTTTATAAAACTAGTACTAAACTGTTGAACTATAGAATAAGATGATATCTTTAAACTCCAATAAAAAATAAATCTATCTAATGGGCCATTAGATGGAGCTCTTACGCCTCAAATTGTCAATATACAGCATGATAATATGACTATACAGACATGACAACAATTACCACAGATAAGATAAGAATTATGCATGCGGCACCAAAATCTTTATCGCTAAAAAAATATTCCTATACAATAACATATTTTTTAAATTTATCTTTAATTTATAAATAGATTTCAATGTACTGACTGATCTTCACAACATAACAGTATAAAGTGCTCAAACAAGATACACTGTCTCTTCTCATCACCTTGCACAACTTTTTCCTAATATGTACTTGCACCTTTCGGCATATGAAATAAACAAACTTTGTCAGGTGCAGTCTTATAAAACATTACCAAATATTTATATTTGGTAATGTTATAACCAGTTGAAACGTTTAAAAAATAAAAATAATACATGCCGGAATATTCCGTAGATTCATAATTTTTTATTCCCAAGTCCTATAAATATAATATTTTTTTTATACTTTAATATGTTTTTAAGTAGTTACTATAAAACACCACATATGTTCGAAACTTGGCCGCTCTTGATGGAAAGTCGGGGAGGATTCGCCAGTGTCCTTTTGAAGACTTATAAATTGAAACATGCTATAATTTAAAAGTTACAAACCCAATAAAACCGAGTCCTTACATATGAAATTGGCGTTTTGTCGTACTGGCCACTTTAATCTCAAATATATCCCTTTTGGTTAGGAATTCCACTTTCAAATGTATACCGCTATTTACTCATGCATTTGTGTTTCGAAAACCGTAATTCATTTGTATTTTCCTCTATTGGGTTTTTCATTGCGTCACTCTGTTTACAAAATAGAAAACTTGAAATATCGTATTATTTTCGAGTACGAGTTCCACAGTGACACCAGTGCTGCAGAAACGGCTCGAAGGATTAATGATGTGTATTGCGGCGGTGTCGCTAAAGAAAACTCACTGCGTTTTTGGTTCCAACGTTTTCGTTCTGGAAATTTCGACCTGCAGAACAAGCCCCGTGGACGGCCGGAGACCAAAGTTGATAATGAAGAATTGAAGGCTATTGTGGAAGCGGATCCATCGCAAACCACGTCCGAGTTAGCTGCAGGCTGCGGTGTTAGTGATAAAACTGTTTTAATCCACTTGAAGCAAATTGGGAATGTGAAAAAGTTTGAAAGGTCATGAATTGAATGCAGCAAACCGACAAACGCGCGTCGACTGCTCCGTTACATTACTCAACCGGCACAATAATGAAGGGATTTTAAATCGTATCATTACCTGTGATGAAAAGTGGATCCTGTACGATAATCTGAAACATTCATCGCAATGGCTGAACCCTGGCGAACCAGCCAAAGCCAGCCCCAAGCGAAAATTGACTCAAAAAAAGTTACTTGTAAGCGTTTGGTGGACTAGTGCCGGTGTCGTTCACTACAGTTTTCATAAATCTGGCCAGACAATTACGGCAGATGTCTATTGCCAGCAACTGCAAATCATGATGGAAAAGCTAGCTGCTAAACAACCGAGGTTGGTCATTCGCTATAGGCCACTGCTGCTTCAGGACAACGCTAGACCATACACTGCACAACAGATGGCTACCAAATTAGAGGAGCTTCAATTGGAATGTCTAAGACATCCACCGTACTCCCTGGACCTTGCTCCAACAATTTACCATTTTTTCGAAATTTGGATAACTTCTTGCAAGGGAAAAAACAACTCCGATGGGGCAGTCCAAAGCGCCTGAAAGATTTTATTGATTCCTGTCCGAATGAATAATTTAAATAATTTATTAATGAATAATTTTTTTTAGTAAAGGAATCTATGAACCTTTGAGATGGCAAAAGTGGATAGATAGCAATGGTTTATACATTGATTAAATAAATATATTATGTTTAAAAAAATCGACTTTATGTTCCTCCTTTACAAAACACCAATTTCATATGTAAGGACCTAATATATGTAGCAGCGTTACACTTTTATGTCCTTTGAGGATTATGTTAGTTAGGATTATTTTAACTGTTATTATGAATGATTTTAGTGGAGCGCGGTTCCGTCCGTACTTACACCAGTTTGAACACTATTTAAGGGAAGACATTGAATTGAATTGTGAGCAAGTGAGCAACAATGTTTTCTTGACAGTAGCTTAGTAGGATTGCTTTTATTTTATATTTACTTTATAATTTTAAAGATTCTAATACAAACTATGTGCATAGCATAAGCAAGGCTCTGTTTGTTAATACAAGAGAAAGTACATAAAGAACTGAAAGGTGTGAGTTATGACTAATCATAATTACATATTATAGACATGTTATATTTGTACACTGTAAATGTAGAATATTATTCTTTAAAAATTTGTTAACATCTGTAACCATATTCTATCAAATATGTACTTAGCACACCTTGTCCAGGAAGGGCGAACTCGTCGCGATTTATGGTATAGTATGTTTGAATATAGACAAATTTTTAAAACTATCTGCCTTCCTAATAGAGAGGATCTGTTCATCACATCCAAGCTGTGGAACACGTTCCACAAGCCGGAGCTGGTGCGCGGGGCGCTGCAGCAGACCCTCGACAATCTCAACGTCAAGTACTTGAACTTGTACCTCATACACTGGCCGCAAGCGTACAAGGTAATATTTTAAGTGTGCTGCAATTTTTGCTATCGTTTTGCATATGATGATATGGCTATATCTACTCTCCAATCAGATCCAATTTAATTCGGATGTAAATAAAGTTAACAATAGAAGACAAAACAATGCCAGACAGATTAATGAATAGTTACTACGTAACAGATACATCACTTCCATACAAAAACGAACCCTACCTACGCTATAATTAATTGCCTACAATAACTGAATAATAATATCTGCTTTTCGCAGCGAGAAAAAAAGTACCATAAGTACGCGCACACAGAGTCGAGATTGCGTTGCCGGCCGTGCGTATCACGTTACACGTGAGTCACGCGTAACGTGATTTGCACGGTGTACCTATGAGGATTATTGTAATTTATTTGGCAATCAAATACGTTGTAAAATAATTTTTATTTATTATTATTTAGTTTTATATTATCATCTGCTCTGCTCATCAAGCTGCATCTTCCTCTCGCCGTACTAGAAGGACTTAGTTTGGGCGGTAATTTAGATGTGTGTCTTGTCATTCATGTCTCAGTCTTGAAATTGTTTCATCTCATTGAATGTTTTCTATATTCTCTTTTGCAAATAAGGTAGTTTAGTTAATTTTTAACTTTCCACCCGTTTGTAGTACATATTAATTTTTATTTACTCTCTTTTTGTTTGACAAAATAAAATATTTTCTGTAAAACTTTAGCACCACTGGTTAGTGGCACTTTGACACTGTGTCAATGTCATCTGTCAATTCACTTATTTTTTTGTGTTTTTTATATTTCATTTACATTAATAAATTGCCAGGTTATAATTCCATCTTCTTTTAAGGTTGCCTGACTTTGTGTACCGTTAAAATACTTTGTGAAATGTTTATTGTTAATCTATTGTGTGTAATATTCCTCTGACATTACTACGGTGAGTTAAGATGGGTTGTTTTATCATACATAGTTAAAATTATTATAATTATTTATTGCGTACTATTAATTAGGAATTAGTAAATATTATTATTATTATTGTTTTATCGTAGTATAATATTATATTAGCATATTTTATAACATTGTACTGGTAGTTATATGGATTTAATTGATTATGATACCATTAATGATGACTTTTTTCATGCTCTTCATCGTCTGATAGTTTTCTCAGTGTGGATAGTGGTGACGAGAGTTCGGCTTTTCCTTCTGCTCATGAACAATTAAATAAGGTCTTTCTCTCTTTTCCAAACAACTTTAATATCGTTCATGTTAATGCCCAGAGCATACCGCGCCATCACTCGGATCTTCTTGCGATGTTTGGAAATAAGTCCCCTGTAGATGCTATTGTAGTCTCCGAATCCTGGCTTAAGCCGTCACTTTCGTCTACAGCTTACGCTCTCCCGGGATTTAAGCTTATCCGCAATGATCGCGTGGGAAAAAGTGGCGGTGGAGTGGCTATTTATCTGCGAGGTGAAATAGACTGCAAAACTATTACAGCATCACCAAATTGCTACTCCGGAGCAGCTGAATATTTGTGCATTGAAGTCACCCTGCACCACAAAAAAGTTCTTCTATGTGTGCTCTATAGCCCGTCGCTGCGGGTAGATTATTTTAGCACATTGGATTCTCTTTTAGCCACACATAGTCCAAATTACGACTTTGCTGTACTCGCAGGTGACTTCAACACATGTCTTTTAAAATCTGATTCGCGTGCTCTTAAACTTCGTGCTTTACTTTCTTACTTCAACCTCAGCATACTCCCACTTTCAGCGACCCATCATGCTCCAAATTTCTCCCCCTCCTTATTAGATCTTCTTGTTACCTCGTCTCCAGATCTCATAAAATCCCATGGCCAACTTCCTTGCAACCTCTCATATCATGACCTAATTTTTCTTTCCCTTAAAATCAAACCCCCCCGTTGTAAACCCAAATTACTTTATCTACGTAGTTTTAAGGCAATAGATTTGGAGGCTTTTAAACATGATGTATCTAATGCTGACTGGTCTCCTGTATACTCGGCCTCCGATATTGACCAAAAAGTGACACTTTTAACCGACCTCGTAACTAGCACCTTCGATATACATGCTCCCCTGAGAAAAATTAAGCTTAAGCATGTACCGGCACCTTGGCTCACGCAAGAAATTACTACCTTGATGACAAAACGTAATCGTGCCGTGTGTCGATACAGGAAACGACCAACTGAGGAAAATTTTGCGAAATTTAAGTATCTGCGAAATCGTTGTAGTCGTCTGTATAGGGATGCTAAGAGACGCCACATACATTCCTCTATTGAACAAAGCAACCCTTCACAACTCTGGAAATTTCTTTCAACACTCGGTATTGGCAAGTCATCCACCAGTATCAACTATACAATAAATTTGAACGAACTCAATGCTCATTTCTCAGTCCCACACGTAATTGTCGACCGGGATACAAAAGCGCAAACTAT
Organism: Phengaris alcon alcon; assembly: GCA_037179445.1. Lineage (NCBI taxonomy): Eukaryota > Metazoa > Arthropoda > Insecta > Lepidoptera > Lycaenidae > Phengaris > Phengaris alcon. The sequence goes on from JAYRCH010000062.1 coordinate 1,455,899, forward strand.
ATCCCATCTCCGCTCTCTTCCTCTCCCGTCCTGTACTCCGTTTTCATTCAGGCCTGTCTCTGAAGATGAAGTTTATAAACACATCATGACTATCACTTCTACTGCAGCAGGCAATGATAACCTAAGCCCCCGCATGATTTCACTTACCCTTCCTGAACTCTTGCCAATTCTCACTCACATTTTCAACTATTCCTTGACAACGAGTTCTTTCCCTTTGGCATGGAAACGTGCCAATATCATTCCACTTCCTAAAACCCCTAATCCCTCTTCCTTGTCTCAATTTAGGCCAATTTCCATATTACCCTACCTCTCCAAAGTCCTTGAACACGTTGTCCATAAACAGCTTTCCCACTTCTTATACTCGAACAAACTGTTTTCTCCATTCCAATCCGGCTTTCGTCCCGGTCACAGTACTGTTACAGCGCTGCTTAAAGTCACTAACGATCTTCGTCTAGCCTTGGAAAATAAATGCATTTCTATTCTGGTCTTACTTGACTTTAGCAGCGCGTTCAATTCTGTAGACTTTGACATCATCCTTTCTGTCCTTTGCTCCCTTAACATACCTCCCTCAGTGATAGACTGATTTGACACATATTTTCGGGGACGCTCGCAGCGAGTCCGCTATGATGAGGCTACCTCCGATTGGTGTGATATTGCAGCGGGTGTTCCTCAGGGTGGTGTACTCTCTCCGCTTCTATTTTCTATTTTTATTAATATAATTTCCACACTAATCACTTTCTATTTCCATCTTTACGCAGACGACTTCCAACTTTATCGCCTTTCACACATCGATGACATTGATTCTGCAGTTTCTGGTATAAACTCGGATCTGCAGCGCATAGCGGTCTGGGCTAGATCTTTTGGTCTGCTGGTAAACCCGAAAAAATCACAGGCCATGATCATAAGCAATAAATATATGACCCAACGTCTACAGGGTGACCTGAAATTCGATACATTCCTTTGAAAGACAGAAAGTAGACCTCATTTACAGTAATATTTTTCATGGCATCCGCTATCCGAAAGTTGATATTTACAAAGTTATTGAAATTTCAAAATTTTTTTCTTTATTTTCGACTTTTTGACTTTGACATGACGTATTTTTAAAAATGTTTGTCTTTTTAGTGATTTTTTTATGTATTTTAACCGTCAATGAGTCAAATATTATTTTTAAGGAATAAATAGGGACAAACTAAGCGAGATTTTTTCATTATGAGACATGAAACAGAATTTTCTTTTAAGAAAAATGCACATTTTTCTTAAAAACAGGTGATTTTCTTAAAAAAATGTATGATACAATGCGTAAAAATACCTTAAATAACTTTCTTATCTCATTAGCTTTCCAAAAAGGTGTAAATGTCTACATAAAAATATGACGTTGTAGTAAACATATTAGAAGTAAAATGAAATAATGTCTAAATCGATTTATTTGCGATAAGGTTAAAATAAAAGGAAAAACTTGAATTTAATTACGTTTATTGTGTTTAAAAAACATCAATGTTTAAAATTAATAATAAATATTCTACATTAGGTCTTGTTCAAAATGTGAACCTCTGTTTCTGATACAGGCCCGTAGTCTTCTCCGTACCTCTGTTTTGATTATTCTGGTAGTAAGACTAGTTTTGATTTCTTCTGCTGCATTTCTTATGCGGCTTCTGAGCTCCTCTACAGTAGTAATGGGTGTAGTATACACCAAAGCCTTCATATGACCCCAAAGATAAAAATCACACGGGGTCAAATCGGGACACTGTGCTGGCCAAGGACTTGGCCCGCCTCGATCTATCCAGCGATGTGGGTAAGTTTGGTCTAGCCACTGGCGTACGCCGAGGCGGAAGTGGGCCGGGCAACCATCATGCTGGAAAATCATATTACGACGAAAAATGCACATTTTTCTTAAAAGAAAATTCTGTTTCATGTCTCATAATGAAAAATTCTCGCTTAGTTTGTCCCTATTTATTCCTTAAAAATAATATTTGACTCATTGACGGTTAAAATACATAAAAAAATCACTAAAAAGACAAACATTTTTAAAAATACGTCATGTCAAAGTCAAAAAGTCGAAAATAAAGAAAAAATTTTTGAAATTTCAATAACTTTGTAAATATCAACTTTCGGATAGGGGATGCCATGAAAAATATTACTGTAAATGAGGTCTACTTTCTGTCTTTCAAAGGAATGTATCGAATTTCAGGTCACCCTGTATATAACGTGCCTAAGATTATATATGATGGTACCATTATTGATTACTCAGAATCGGCTAAAAATTTAGGATTAATTTTAGATAGTAATCTTTGTTGGAATCGTCAGGTTAATGAAGTAAGCAAAAAGATACACCATTCGTTGCACATGTTGAAGAGGCTCCAGAACTTTTTGCCTTTGCACACAAACATTTTCCTTGTCAACACTCATTTTCCCTATCCTCGACTATGCTGACTAGAACGCTTGCAGAATCTCTGTATCCGTTTTGTTTTTGGTTAAAGAAAGTTCGACCATATATCAGCTTTTCGATTAAAACTCAAGTAGCTCCCTATTCGTTTCCGTCGCAACTCCCATATCCTTTGTTTATTATATAATATCTTGTATAATCCCCTGTCTCCTTCCTATCTTCTCGAACGATTTAACTTTTCTCGACCCCTCGATACCCCTTGTAGGTCCAATGTTAGAACTAATCTTTCCCTTTCATCCCATCGCTCCAACTTCTACTCCTACTCCTTCACCGTTCACGCAGTCAGATTGTGGAACTCGCTCCCCCACACCGTACGAGACAGTCCTACCGTTACTATTTTTAAAAGACGTTTGAAAGAGCACTACCTCGAATCTCTATCCATATAAATACTGTTATTATATATACATATAGTATTTATATACTATAGGCGTATTATTATATTACTTATAGTATTTAGGTATTGTATTTTATATTAATTATTTTGATAGTGTATATAATATTACATATTATAATATTTTCTTTTTGTTTTTAGTATAGACATAATATGTAAATGTATTTGTAATTGTGCACGCTGCTGGAAGAAATTTCCTTTAAAAATAAGCAGAACCTTTGTGTCATTTTTCCATTTAAAGTGTAATGTTTTAAATGTTTCTTATGTACAATAAATTGTTAAATAAATAAAATAAAAAATTATCGATTATTAAGTTTTATAGTTCAAAATATCCTAAATCGCGTGAATAATTTGAATAGATAATATATAATAATAAGGAAAACAGCAAAGCGGAAGAAAAACAATAAATAATTTTTAAATAATGCAATTTTTAAATTTGCAATACTTATTTAAGAACGCTCTTTCTATTTTTTTCTGGTTGGAGTCTATTCCCTACAAAAAAAAAACTACGAAGAATTAAATGCCTACTAAAGAGGTCAAAAACTACGAAATTTAGTTGTTAAACTCCTACATTGCAGCCATCAACGACACAATTATTACATGGCATTTCGACGCGTAAGCGCGGGAACGTGCGGTGCGAGTGCTCTGGCGGGCGTGCGGCGTGCGACAGCCGTTTGTCGATTGTATCTAAGGAGATACGCCGAGCGGTAGGCAAACAACGCGTGTCAATAAGCGAGTGACGAACGCCTGACAATGCTACCGATTTAAATAGGGATATTGGCTAAAAAAAAATTTATCGTCTATTTGATGTTAATAAACAATCTAGAAGCCATTTTCATATGTATTAAAAATAACGAAGATAGAAATAATTTAAATTTACAATATGAAAGAGAGCGATATATCAGCCTGTGACGTCACGAGTTCACCCGCCATACATTTGACATTTCAAAATTTATGGCGATAGCAGCTTGTGACGTAACAAATCGTTTGCGAGAAAGAGATGTGCAATATTTTTTATGTGCTTATAATTTTTAATCGCGTCAATCTTAATATATATTTCTTTTAGATTTATGTATCTGTAATCAACAGTTTTAAAATTTAATTTAACAAAATGTGATATTCCACACTAGGCACACCTATTACACCTAAATAAGTGACATTGAAATACATAGATATTTAGATTAAATTCTGAACTGAACTGAAAGCATCTGAACACAGTGTAGGCCATAAACATCTCAATTCTATTCAGGTTTTTAGGCTTTAAAACTGGTATTTTTATTCATTCATCAACTTGTCTTTGCATTAATTATTATATTTAATCCATACATTATGAACTTTTCAGGAAGGTGGTGATCTCTTCCCGGCTGATGCGGAGGGCAAAATCCAGTTCTCGGATGTGGACTATGTGGACACGTGGCAGGCCATGGAGGCTCTGGTGAGCGAGGGCCTGGTGAGGAGCATTGGCCTGTCCAACTTCAACTCCAAGCAGGTCGAGCGCGTGCTGGCTGTCGCTAAAATAAAGCCGGTTGTCAACCAGGTGTGTAGTTCGTATAGTGATGTGATGTTATTGTAAATGTTAAGGTCATTCTTGTTTAAAACTCATTAGAAAAGAGGAAAACATAATATTTAAAAAATAAATATCATAAAATAAATTATCTTAATTTTTTAAAATTATAATCTCAAAATTCAACTAAAAGCTGCATGATAATGCGTTTGCATTTAGCTGACTCTTTTCGTTTGTTACATATAAAACACACAAACGCCGAATTTATTTTTGCGTTCATGTCCCTCGGCAATCATCGTATTTCTATAGATTTTACAGAATATGATGTATGTATAAAAGAACTTTTCCGCAAGACGTAATATATTTATACTACGTGCTTATACTCAGTTTTGTTTCAATACTAAATAAACATGTAAAAAATATGTAATGAATTATTATTTCAGATCGAGTGCCACCCGTACCTCAACCAATCCCGCCTCATGTCGTTCTGCGAGGCTCGCGGCATCAAGGTGACGGCGTACTCCCCGCTCGGCTCCCCGGACAGGCCGTGGGCGAAGCCCGGCGACCCGCAGCTCATGGACGACCCCAAGATCAAGGCCATCGCCGACAAACTGGGCAAGACTGTCGCGCAGGTGCTGATTAGGTTGGTTATGGTTTCATTTTATTATTTAACAGCGACCCACCCCCGGTTCGCACGGGTGCAATGTATTATACATTTAACCTTCCTCTTGAATCACTATCTATTGCTGAAAACTGCATTAAAATCCGTTCAGAAGTTTAAAAGATCTAAGTGAACAGACATCAGAAGCGACCTCATTTTACACTATATAAAAGTGTATTTTAATTTATTCGGAAAAGAAACAATAACACATTGCAAGATAAGTGATACAGTCATGTTTATATAGGAATTAAGTTTATACAATTTATGTGATTTCACAAATTTATACGGGAAGTAATTTGTAATTGAACATGGTCAACCTATATCGTTTCTTGCTGACTAAAATGCTAAAGATTGAAGTCTACTGAACAAAATGTATCACTACAGTCCGATTTATGGCGAAGAGATCGCATCACATAACAGCGACGTCTTACAAACAGCCATAAAGCCTGTTGTAAATGGGCCCGGCTTACTACGGATCCAAGTGAATAAGTTTATTGATGACGCAACAGGTGAAAATTGCGATTTAGCGTGAGAGTTGAGATGAGAGGTGAAATAGCCCCGGACACGGCACAGTGGTTTACCGTATGGTACGGTTATGTACACACCAGGGTCTGATGAACCACGCGCCCTAGGGCCACTGTTTAGAACGGCGCACGGGATACTCCGTCGTCCTGTGTAGAAACGGACCCTCCGACGCCCGAAATTAATAACGTATCTGAAATCTTCTTTTCTTCAATCTCCGATTCTCAAACAAAAATTGACGTGCAGTTAATCCTAGGATCGTTGAAATGTATTGAAATCTTGATGTCAGATAGCTAAAATGACATTGATTGATTATTAATTTCGGGCGGAACAGGTGACCGATTCCCGCACAACGTGCGCCAATCTCTACAACTTTTTTTTATTTGTAAAATCCCTTACGTTCCAGGTACCAGATTGACCGCGGCAACATCGTGATCCCGAAATCTGTGACCAAGAGCCGCATCGCCAGCAACTTCGACGTGCTGGACTTTCAGTTGTCCCCACAGGATCTGCAGCTCATAGATACCTTCGACTGCAAAGACCGCTTCGTTCCCATGACTGAGTTAGTATTCTTAATTTTGTACTAATGCAATGTTATAAAAAGGGCGGTTGGTTTGTTTTTAATTGATAAACTAAAAAACTACCAATGTACCAAACTGCAGGCTTAGCATGCGCACCCCAGAAACATCGAAGAATCGACAAAATTACAGATTGAAGAAACATTAATACCATTCGGAGCAAAATAGGTCCTATTGTAAGGCAGCAAGGTCGACGCATCGTCGTTATGAGAAACAACATTTCTTTTCTTCCCGAGCATGAGCTCACACAATGGCCTCTTTTGATAGCTAAAGTAGAAACGTTTTCTTAATCCAATGTCAAATAGTATTACAATAATGTCAACTACTCCACATCATGGCGCAAATGGTTTCTTTACGTTCAGTCATTTACTTGAATATTGAATATGCGTGCAGTTCGTACAGTACACATTCGCTTGCGGGTTTGTAAGTATATTTTCGCGGGATATTTCTAGTCATGATATTAATAAAATTGTTTAAATAATTCGATTCACACGCGTTCTGTGTGCATCATAACTGACTTCGTGTAATTTTTGCAGCGGGCAGCCCCGCCTTCGTTATTTCATATTCGTAAGTTACAAGGTTCGCACATCCGTGACGAGAGGTCGAAGAGAAAACAATTACTTGACTTGCTTTGTTACCGTTGGTTAATAAATTGAATGTTATTTTTCAGGACTCTGGGCCACAAACACCACCCGTTCGAGAATGACGAGTTCTAATAGTGAAATATGTTTAAACATACAAAGTATATACAGGAATGGATTTTTGCAATTTTATTATTTATATTTTAAAAAACAACGCCTGTTATTATTAGGTAATAAATAAATTACCTTTTTATTATTATTAAACGATTATGATTATCATTGTATATTTATTTTGTTAAGGTTCAACTTTTTATGGTTTGGACCTGCGCGAATAGGCAATTATCCGAAAATGAAAATATAAATAAAGTTAATGATATTTTATCACTAAACATTATTTAAAACCAATTTAAGCAACACTACAATAAAATATGTATGCTTTTTGTAAAATATCAAAAAAAAAATTACTAATTTTCCACGTGATTAAAAACGCACAGTCAAACGTGACGTCAGATTCTTGTACTTCTTTTTTTGGCCTCTGGTGGCCTCCCTAACCCCTTCATTACCGTCAGTAATCGTCATTTTAAAAAATTGTATGTCACTTGTCAGTCGGAAGTTTAGTGCGTTTTTTGCGGAATAATAACGTTTCTCTTCGATAATAATAGTATAGCACCTTAAAAAGGTATTTTAAATTAGTAAAATTACCACAGTTAACACCAAGAATTCTAGGATTTGACACGTTTAGTGCGATATTTTTTTTTTTTTTTTTTCGAACGGGTCTATGCTAAGGGTCGGGTTAAGACCGCTGTAGCTAAGTCGGACTATAACTAGCCTGGTGGCTAGTTTGTTTGGTGGTAGACGATGGGAGGGTTTGACCCTCCCTAACATCACCCGGGTGATGTTCAAACCGGATATTGGGGACAGCTACGGATTAAGAGCTATTATTATGACAGGGGAGACGCGGGTCTCTCCAGCTGAGGGGTCCGACCCCTTCCTCACTCGCTGATGAGTGAGGTTGCTCGCGCGCGGTAGCAGAGACTAGCGGCGTGCGGATTTGATACTTGACAGGTATATAGGTAGTAGTAGAATGTGACGTCATGACAACACATTTTAGCGTTCTGGCGGCTTTATTATTTTTTTAAACTTTTATGCTGATTTGCAAGGAAAGGAAATAAATTCACAAGGAATGTTCCAGATTGCAAATCTCATATGTTATTATGAACAATATGACATTTTTCAAAAACTTGGAAAATACTCTATTAGTTCTATTCATAGAAGGAGATAATAATTATGTTTTAAGGAATATAATATTATCGTATACCCTCATCTGTTATTAACTAGCGATAAGTTTTATATGGTAGATAAAAATCAAATTAAAACATTATCTTGCAATGAAACGTGTATATTGTGTGTTCAAAGTTCAATTTTTAAATCACTATCTTAAAAATGCCGCGCCGCGTCTCGGTGCGAGCTGACCCTTATATTGTGAGCTGTGCACGTTCGCTTAGGCAAACACCTAAAGAGGTGTTTGCCTAAGCGAACAATCCAATACAATGGAATTGGTCCCGAGATTTCAGGCAGGGGAAGTAAGAAAGGGAGTTTAAGTAAAAGGAGACCACAAAAAATACAATACACCAGATTATCTATGGATTTAAATACTTCTGTTACAATGCATAAAATATTTGTTTAGCTGCTCAACAGGTAACTCACAGTGGCGCGCGACTCATCGCTTAGCAGTGTACTGTGTACCCTTACTTGTGTATCTTCAGTCTGTAATACTTTTTTATCACTATCGATTTTGCTACGCGTTTCAGTCCCGCGACAATGTGACTTGACATCTTTTTAGGAAAAATAAATCCCTTCATAAAAATCTTATCGTAGTTGTAATCATTGTTGATTTATTATTATAAAAATATTTAAATACAAGAATATATACAAGTCCTTACACATAATCCCACTCGTGTATAACATCACATTGAGCGTTAGATATTGCTAACAAACCTCTTACAAACCGCCACAAGCCGTAGTCTAAGGTTAAATATCAAGTTAACAAAAATAAGGTTTTCATACCAAGCTAAATCAAATTTCGAAGGAGACGTTAATATTACTGATGATAATGAAATGTTTCACCATTGTACTGTAGTTGTAACTAAATTAACTCAATTAAACATTTGCGTGACTAATACAAGGTATATTAAATGCTTACACTAATGTATTTAGACACTAATTTTCGAATACCATGATATTATAATGTACTTCAAAAATATTTAATTTGATCCGACTTTGTCACTAGTTGATTGTTTTTTGTTGGGGCCCAGTCAGGCCGGACATCACTTCTTCGTCGTTCGGACGTCTTACTTCTTAAGCTCCTAAAAATATGGAGGGAAGAGGAAAGGAGAACTTTCTCTGTATCTAAAAAATTACCGCTGAAATGCGTTAAATTAGGGTGACGCCACTTTTTTAAGTGCCCCCATACAGAGATAGTTCTCCTTCCGTCTACCCCCCATAAAAACAAACTAACAGTCCGAGTTGAAATAAAAACCTTTACTTAGTTTTATCTCCGAAACAGTACAAGGAACCAAGTTTTTTACTTTACCAATAATCAACAAGTATTTTTTTAAATACAATGACTGCTTTATAATGTCAAAATAAACAGTATTTAATAGTTCAATGATAGCTATTATTATAAATGACTTCTAGTATTTCTGTTGTTCATAAACAAGTGTTAGCCACACATCTAAGTATATTTTTATAAAATTATTGTAACAACAATACTTTTGAGTATTTCATGATTGTACGAAATATGTAAATTATTAGTTAAATGAAGAAGGTAAATTCCTATAAAATTTGTACATACTTGATGTAGTTTAACACGAGTAACCGCCAAACTACTATAGAAAACTATTTTTACCGCGTTTCGACTCGATAACCAGTAAGATTCAAATGAGAAAACACTATAAACAATTTACAATGCACGGTAAACAATCACCATTAGTTAAGATTTTCATACAGCCAAAAACAACCATTTCATAATGTTCGGATAGAAAGCAAGTAGACAAACTTAACACATAAAATAATTATCCCCAATGACTAAAACGTGTATCCACGCTACATACAACACAAGCATAATCAATGAATTAATAAATTAAAAAACAATTGTGCTATAAACTCAGAGTTTAAACTCACAACAAAACGGAATCTCCGACTTCCATGTGATGATAGTGGCAGTAGGGAAATCCAGATGACTTTTAAGCAGAGAAGTAACATAGCATCGAAACATAAACACAATAAACTATCACTTAAGTGCCCCACTAAATCCCAAATGCATACAATATTACTTCGGTAATATTGTATGCATTTGGGATTGCATACAATATTACCTATAGCAAAAGCTCGATATCATGGCTGGTTATCGGTGTGCGGAGTGCGAGTTTTTGTCGTTACTCGCCGTGAAGAAGTTAAATACATTTTGTATGGCATCGAATTTGTTTGTCACTAGGGGCGTTGTTTCGTTGCCATACAAATGTAGTTAACTTCTTCACGGCGAGTAGTGACAAAAAACTCGCACTCAGCATACTGATCCTTTTTCTTTATTGATTCTGATTTATTTAATGCAGACTTTAAGCACTATTAGGCTAGTTACTTGAAGCTGCATTTAAAATGGTAATAAAGCCTCTTACTGCCACATCATTATTGCAATTATAAATTCAGATAACAAAAGTATTTTGTTCGATACTTACAAATTTAAATGGAATTAATACACGTTACTAACAAAAATATTTCACTAGAAAGTCCTTCAACAATAATTATTATTAGGTATTACAAGAAAAACTCAAACTACCTCATTAATCCTATTTTTATAACCAATTTTTATCACGGTAGGTAATAAATAATGACAATATTTCTCATTGGCGAACCAAGGAGCCAAGTATCCCACCACGAGCTCCGCACTGTCCGTAAACAAACAGTTGAAAATGTACCGCATTAACAACACACTCACTATCGACAAATTATGTTTCTTGTCATCGACAAAGTTCTCACTGCCGACAAAGTCCCTCACTGTCTTCAACAGTCTGACGTGAGCGACACTTCACTCCGACACACACTGACGTCTGCCTCACTTTACTCTCCTTTTAATCTCTTGCTGAACTCTTCCTGCTGAAGCTGCCTCCACTCCGTCTTCGCCTTCATTCGTTTTAACTGGCCATCCCTGGAAATGAGATAAAGATGCAATTAATTAAATTTATTTTAAAACTTTCTATTGGCGTATCACATTTGGCGGTTTACCGTTTACTGTAAATTGTCTGTATTTTAAAAAGGAGTATGCTTTTATTATTATCATGATGAGACCATAAAGAGCCAGCAGACCATAATTTCGAGCAGATTATATTAAAATTTTTAGAGAACACGCGATAAGATAAGTGTGTGCCTTATTACATACCGTTTTTTCGGCTTTCGGTTACTCACCACATAAGGTCCACTAGGCCCCCGCGTCTCGCGATGGCCGCCTTGACGCGGTTGGCGAAGTCGATGGCGGACTCGGTGGGCGCGCGCGTCATGGCGGGCAGGTACCACACGTCGCACACGATCGCCCACGAGCTCATCATGTTGAACAGGTAGTGCAGCATGCCGTACCGCGAGCTGTTCCAGAACGCGTCGCCGAACCGCGCGTCGTACCTATGCAGGAACATAGTTTAAAATACAGAATTGTGCATTATTAAAAGTTTTTTAGTTTATTAGTCGCAAAACATGTAGCTACTTTTACAAATCAAATTTAAAATACATATTGTATATTGTATGTACTAGCTGTAAGAAATTTAAAGCTTTCAGAAATAGCATACTAATGCTGTTTATCAGTGGCGAAGCGTGAGTTCCGAGCAATGGTAAGACCGAAGCGCCCGAATTATATTTTATTACTTTAAACAGTAACAGATATTATATATCAGAGATAAGTAATATTAATAAGGGAAGCCGTTAATATGCCGAGTTGTATAGACGCCTCGCTACTTCTGTTTATTGTACAAGGAGTTTAAATAGTACTCGAAAATGACAGTGTAATTTTTACTATGAGTACCTTGTTCAAAACCAATTTAAAATAAACATAGTACGCATAGTGGAAGAAATATAATGACACATTAATTATTTAGTCGAATTTTGTCTCTTTGTTCACGTTAAGATTAAATTGGTTGTTATGACAAAAATGGTATGTTCAGTTTCTTGACTTTTTTCTAAACATTTCCCGCCTTATAAAAAACGAAAACAAAGGCAAGATTTACTTTATTCCAGGTACTTAGGCAGGAGGAAAAAAATGTGTTACTAATAAACGAAGTGTAAGGAATAAGAAACATAATCCGAGCAGTAAAAGTTAATCTTGGGGCTACCTAGTATAACGGGCAAGTAAAGATAGCGGCCATTGCATCCAGAGAGTTTTTTTGTGGCCGCGATAGAAAAAATTTCACTGTAAATAGAACTCTCCGTTAATACGTAATAAAGCTGAAAATCGAAGAGTCAATTACCAGATTTGACAACACGATATTCAACTCTATCGTATTAGCGCATAGTTCTATTTACAGTAATGTTTTTTTCTGTCGCGCTCACGACCACTAAAAAACGCTCGTGGGAACATTGCCTTATTGTCTTATTTATACGCGACTTGTGGTTATAATTAAAATGAAATTTGTTGGTTTCATTTTTTTAAATCGCCATATTTTATATCTTCATAATGAAAAGCGTCTTATATTAGGGTGCACAAAATGAATTGCGAATATTCTGGGCATATGATCAACTGCTTATGTCTTGACGTTTAGACAGAAAATAAATTAAAATTTTCGAGAAAAATATATTCTAAAAAAATGAAATTACCCTTTACTTTATGGCCGCGGCGCTGTTAAGGTGATTAGTTAAGTATTGATGCTATTTAGGCAAAGTCATAGCTCCCTCTTTAAATCACCCGTTTCTCTGAGGTCATTAACCTCAGCGCCTTAGATAGCGCTATGTTATAATTTTATGTTGTGTATAATTTTTCGAATTTTTTAATTATTTTTCTGCCTTAACGTACCAACATAAGCAGTAAGAACTTACGCCCAAAATAGCCGCAATTCATTTTATGTTTTATATATTACAACCTTATATGTTTTATATATTTAAGTGCAATAGTGTGAGTGTGCGCTTAACGTGTTTGCTATTGTTTGTTTAGTCAAGAATTTAAATTTTAAGATGTTACAAAACGAGCGCAATTTCTGCCGACAAACTGTCACTTAGTTTGGCGGCCGCGTGGTGGTTAATAACCAATGTAAAGATTTATTTGCTAATAAAGAATTTTTTATTTTCTTTTTATTTAAAAAGAGTGCTGCGGTATACTGACTTGATGGCGACGGGGTAGATGGTGCCGCCGACCTCGAAGCTGCCCTTCTTGAACTGCATGACGGACGTGTTGTTGATGCACGTGCCCTCCGGGAAGATCAGGATGGGCGGGTTGTCCGGCACGCTGATGTGCTCCTTCAATCTGGAAATACGGATGAACTTGATGATTATCCTACTATTATTACAAATATGAAAGTTTGTAAGGATGGATGGATGTTTGTTACTCTTTCACGCAAAAACTACTAAACGGATTTTGATGTAATTTGGTAGTAGTTTAAGCTTAGGATTAAAACATAGGATACAATTTAATTAATATTATATCTAGCAATATCCCGCGGAAAAATACCCACAGCTTTGAGACTCGGTACAAAAAACACATCGCTGCTTATAGAAATGGTCATCGTGATAAATCTCATTTTGCTAAACACCTTTTAGATAGTGATCATAGTGTACCCGATGGCCATTCCTAGGTGTTACATAAATGTGTGTGGGCTTTCGACTGAGCGTGTTGGAACGATTAGAAATAGTTAAAGAGAAGAACAACAGTAGACTTGCATTATTGAATGACGAAACTTGCTTGACTACGTCCCCGCTCATTAACCTGTTTGGTGGGGGTACTAGTAGCCAGGAGGGTATATAAGGTGGTGGTTTGACTGGCGGCATTACAAACGAACTTTGTTCGCAGGTCCACTTCCTTTACAAGGATCGTCCTGTCTCTCGTGCGTGATAGTGTGCTCTCTTTTTCTCCGCGTTCTCGTGCCGTCTCGTTCCTTCCGCGTCGTAGTGATCCGCTCACTCCGCGGTAGTGCCGTCTCGCTCGGAACGTGTCGAGTGTCGCGCTCACTCCACGCTCGTGCCGACCCGCCCCTAAGTGCAGTGCCGTTATACCCCAATCGCGATCGTCAATCTACTCGTTATTCGTAAGAATAACGAGCGGATTGCCGCCTTGCTGAGGGGTTGCACTACCTTTGGCCTCCCGTTGGAAACTTGTGTCCAACGTCGGGTCACGGGGAGACAGCCTCTCCTTATCACCGTGCAAGTACGTACACTTATAGTGACTGCTTTGACACTGAATACGTGTTGTGTTTAGTGTACCTGTGTTGAGTGTGAAGACCCTTTGTGTATTGTGAGTACTTTATTATTATTTGTCCTGTATACGTGTACATTTATGTCTAGTGTTGTGACATTATAGACATTATAAACATGTCCCTTAAGTACGGTGGACGCTAAAATAGTGCCCCGTCACCATGGCCGATCGTGGTTCGCGGCCACATAGCCGCGACCGCCCCAGCCACTCCCGCGCCAGCTCTGGTGCGTCGCGTAGCGCCGCCTCATCGAGGTCCAGCTCGCGCACGTCCGAGCGCGCATACCTCTCTGCCAACGAGCCCAGCTTGAGCGGCAAGGATACCGCTCGCCCCGGGCCGTCCTCGGCATTCTCGCGGGGGTGTACTGACACCCCCCCGCCCCAATGCCTTCCGACGGCGACCCGCCGCGAGTCTGGGCCCCCGCACCGCTCAGCCGATTAGGGTTCGGCTTCTCCGCCGCGCCCCATGCGCCGCACCGAGGAGGTGAGCGCCCCGCGCCCACCGCTTACACCAGCTACTGCGAGCCCACAGCTCGCCCTCCCCTCGCCGGCCTCTCCGCCGGAAGAGGATCAAAGAGGGGTAAGTGTTCTTGCTCCGAGGGCCCCCGTACCGGCTCCCTCATCGAGCACCATGCCCCCGTCCCCTGCCCCGCCTGTGCAGGTAACTAAAAGACAGCGACAGGAGGTGTCCTCCGACGTCTCACCTCCTGCTAAACGCGCCGACCGCCCGACTTCGTACGCCGCAGCGACGACTGCAGCCCCAACTGGATCCCCATCGGCCCCAACCTCGAGGGCCACATCGCCGATAGACACAGCCACGGCGACCACCGCGACGCTTACACGGAACATGTCTTCGCCGCCGCCGCCCCCCGCCCCCCGCTGCCCGCCACTCATCGTGGAAAAGCTGGAGGACTGGGTAAGGCACTTCAGTAACCTCGCGGAGCTCCTCGGCCACCCCCCCAACGCGAAACCGTTGGGTCTAGGGGTCAAATTCACCCCTGGAGGTGAAAAAGAATACCGCGTCGTCCAAAAATACCTGGACGACCTGAGCAAGACCGAGCACGTAAGCTGGTATTCTTACGCGCTACCGCAGGACCGTGGACTTAAGGTAGGTATCCACGGCCTACCGGTCAACACCCCCACCGATGCCATAGCCGCCGCACTGGAAAAGAAGGGCTACGAAGTAGAGTATGTGTCCCGGATCCTGGCTAGGAAGGATCGCCCCGGCTGCTCGTACTTCGTGCTGCTGAAGCGTACCCCGGACCTGCTGCCCGGGATCTACCAATTGACGGAGCTGCTAAACATGCCAGATATTAGGGTGGAAGCCTGGCGTGGTAAGGACGGCCCCGCCCAATGCCACCGCTGTCATCAGTTCCGGCACTCTAGCCGGAACTGCCATCGTAGGCTGGCGTGCGTCAGGTGCGGCGAAGAGCACCGCGCAGCTGACTGCCCCCGCCCACACACCGAGCAGCCCACCTGCGTCAATTGCAAGGGGGCCCACCCGGCCAACAGCAAACTCTGCCCGGTTTTTAAACGGGAGTCCCGGAACCGCCGTGCAGGACCTACTGCCCGCACCTATCGCGCTCCCCGGGTAAGTCACGACCCTCCCATTACGGAGAAAGAGGTCCCCCCCCCCACCGCCTACGGCCACATCCCTTATGGCCGAGGCCAACGCCCCCACCCCCGATTATGGTAAACATAAGATAGCATACATAGCCATAGCAACCAAAACTGGCACTATTAGCATATGCGCGCGCCATGGAGTCTCACAAAGGATGCAAAGGATTTATATAATGTATAAATCATGAGCATACAAATTGCTGGGGCGGACACTTCGACTTGAATACATAGATAAGGAGATCTAAATTGAAATTAAAATTGGAACTGTAACTGGAAATTAGGTATAATATAGAAATAATGTAAATTACCGTGAAAGAAGAATGTAAAACATGATATGGATAGGAAGATATGATATAAATGTAATAGAAAAACATATAAAAATATATACAAATAAGGGTAGAAATAAATAAGATATGTAAAATGAAGTATCAAAGGATGTACCAAGGAAACGTTAAAAATACTAAATAGATTTAAGAGCAAAGAATGTTAAATTAAAGTAAATATAAGTAGACGAAAATAAGATAATATACTTAAATTGTAATTGTATATCGTAACAGTAAATATGTGTATGAGAATGTAAAGATATGAAGAAAGAGAACATGAAGCACTGTAAAGATACAAAATAAAATTGTTATAGCAAATAAGAAAATGTAAAAGAACAAGATGTAAAAGAACAAAGGTTAAAGCATAAAAAGTAAAAGCGGAAACTAATAGAATATATAAGCAAAAAAGCAAATATAACGGGACAAAAATGTAAAGTAGAAGGAGAATGTAATAGTAAGATAAAATTAAGGTACAACTCTAAATGTAAAACAAAATAGACGAATGTAAAAGTATAAACAGGATGAATAGTAAATAAGTAATAAGTAGAAATAAAAAACTGTAATTAGAAATTAAAAAATATACAAGTAGTAAAAAACAAAGAAAACAATTGTTGGGACATAGTTACATAGGTACTTACTTATTTCATAGAATGCTGACTTGGTAATCTTTGTAAGGCGACGTGGTGTCGGACCGCGGCTCGCCAGTTGCGTGGTTACAGGGCAGTAGGGAACACGCGAACACTTAGTGTAATTCAGTCAGAAAATATAGTCAGTATAGAGACTCATATCTTTTCTTCCCCGTGTATACGTTTACACATGAACAGAAGACAGTGCCTGAACTCGAGGATAAGTATCATAGTACGTAACAATAACCACGAACTCAAAATTGGTGACCCCGACGTGATAAGTTTCCTACTGCCCTCCCAACTCACCGTACCGCCGCGCCGCGTGCCACGTTACATATTGCGTCATACGGACTCCGCGTATTTAGTGCACGTGTACCGAACAACACAGTGCAAGTGAAAGATGGCTAACCCTGGAGTGCAGCAACCGACGGCTCTACAGCAACCTATGACTCAGCACATCAACCACGATCTGGCTGCCATCAGCCTTTCAGCGAGAATACCTTCGTTCTGGACTGATATGCCACGCATGTGGTTCGCCCAGTTCGAAGCCGTTGTGGGACCGCAACACCAAAGTGAAAATGTGAAGTATGATTTAGTTTTGGCAAAGTTAGACAAGGAGGAACTTAGCCAGGTGGCAGACCTGATCGATGATCCGCCGGCACAGCAACGTTATACAGTCCTGAAAAATAGGTTGTTAAAAATATACCAAGAAAGCGCTGAAGCTCAATTTCACAAGCTGGTAAAAGAGATGGATCTTGGTCAGCAGCGTCCATCGCAGCTACTCGCTAAAATGAAGGAGCTGGCCAGAAATACAGCTACCGCTGGTGACACTTTGAAGAACCTGTGGATGGCGCGACTGCCAGGATGGGTGCGAGCAATCCTCGCAAGCTGCAGCGCCGAAGCCAAGCTAGACGAGCTCGCCGGCATGGCTGATAAGATCATGGATAATCTACGGAGCGGAGATATAGTGGCGATAAATAAGCCGTTGATTTCAGCCAACGATAAGACGGTGAATGCTGAGCTGCTGGTGGAGATGCGGAACATGTCCCTGGAAATAAAAAATTTACGAGGAGAGGTGAACGAGATAAGAGGAAGAGAACATCGGCGAGGTTTCCGTTTTCAAGGCTACAGGAACAAGTCTCGCTCACGTTCCAGAGGTCCCAGGCGCACACCACAGAGTGCAGATTGGTTATGCAAGTACCATTTTAGAGATCGGGCAGCCGCCAAGAATTGTGAGACCCCGTGTAACTGGAGAACGGCGTCGGGAAACTAGAGGTGGCGCAGTCTGCAGCGATGGAAGAGTGCGCCGGTTTTTATGAAAACCATCGTTTGTGTGTAACAGACTCTAAAAACGGTATGACTTTTTTTAATTGACACAGGTGCCGACATATCCATCGTTCCTGTTTCTAAGTTTAATAGTTGTAAGAAATATGATAGGAGTGCATATACTTTGTACGCGGCAAATGGCACTGTAATAAATACATATGGTGTGGTAACATTAGAACTTAATTTAGGATTGAGACGTAGTTATAAATGGCCTTTTGTAATATGTGATATCAGTAAGCCGATTATTGGTGCTGATTTCCTAAAAACACATAGGTTAGTGGTAGATTTATACAATAGAAAATTAATTGATCAGGTTACAACATTATACGCGATAGGGACCATCATAAGTCATAGTGAGCCTTCGGTAACAACAATTCAGTCTGATAGCCCGTACCGCGACCTATTAGAGCAGTTTTCAGAGATTACTAGACCCGCGTCTTTCAAGGACGTGCCGGACCATGCAGTTTACCATTTCATAGAGACGTCAGGCCCGCCGGTGCATGCGCGCGCCCGCCCGCTTCCTCCGGAGAAGTATACAAAGGTAAGAGACGAATTTCGTTTAATGCAGGAAATGGGTATTTGTCAGCCTTCTTGCAGCCAATGGGCTAGTCCTTTGCACGTCGTCCCTAAAAAGGATGGCCAGATTCGACCGTGTGGCGATTATCGTAGATTAAATGCGGTGACTACGCCGGACAGATACCCCGTTCCTAGATTGCATGATTTTACTTATAGTTTGAAAGGTAAAAAAATATTCACTAGATTAGATATAAACCGTGCATATCATATTATTAAAATAGCTCCCGAGGACATAGAGAAGACAGCGATTATTACTCCGTTCGGTCTTTATGAATTCACTCGCATGACCTTCGGACTAAGGAATGCAGCCCAAACTTTCCAGAGGTTCATGGATAACACAGTATTACGAGGTTTAGAAAATATTTCAAAAATAGACTCTAAAACGGGAGATAAACAACAAAGTTCCTTATTTTGTTACATCGATGACATCATAATTGCGTCAGAGGATGTCGTCACGCATAAAGAGCACGTAAGACAAGTATTTGAACGATTTAGTAAATTAGGAATTACAATTAACTTATCTAAATGTCTATTTGGTAAAAAAGAAATCGAATTTTTAGGTTATAAAGTTACACAGGAAGGAATACGCCCGCTGGCCGATAAGGTTAAGGCTATTACAGACTACCCAAAGCCGGAAACTGTGGAAAGTATGAGAAGGTTTTTAGGCATGATTAATTTTTATAGGTCGCATCTACCTAAGGCCGCCGAAAGTCATGCGCATTTAAATAAGTTTTTGCACAACGCTAAAAGGAAAGACAAAACTAGGATAGTTTGGGATCGAGAATCGGAGTTGGCATTCGAGCAGTGTAAGGAGAGCCTTAAAAGCGCCGCGACACTCGCTCACCCGGCCCCGGATGTCCCATTATCAATTATGACAGACGCTTCAAATACGTGTGTTGGTGCCGTTTTACAGCAGTATGTCGGTAGTGCATGGCAACCCTTAGGCTATTTTTCAAAAAAACTGTCGCAGACGCAACAAAATTACAGTACATACGATAGAGAATTGCTTGCCATATTATGCATTTTAGAAACATGATTGAAGGGCGTGCTTTATCGGTATTTACAGACCACAAGCCTTTGACTCACGCGCTTACAAAGATCAATTCGGAGAAAGAGACACCTAGACGTATTCGCCAGTTAATGTACATAAGCGAGTATACAAATAGTATTCAACACGTAGGTGGTAGCGAAAATCCAGTAGCGGACGCCTTATCGCGTGTTGAGACTATTGTGTGTCCGACTGTAGTCGATTACGAAGAAATAGCGTTGCAACAGGATGATGATGATCAGATTACAGATTTTTTACAGACTTGTAATGCGTCACAAATTCAGTTAAAACAAGTTATGTTACCTAATTTGAGTAAAAGTATATATTGTGATATTTCGACTGGTAATGTTAGGCCATATATACCAAAAAAATGCAGGCGTAATATTTTTCTTTCAGTACATAACATTAGTCATCCAGGCATCAGAACAACACTAAAAATGTTATCCTCTCGTTTTTTTTGGCCAGGAATGAATAAAGACGTTAGGGATTGGACTAAAAACTGTATACCGTATCAAAAGAGTAAAGTGAATCGTTATGTTATTTCGGGTTTAGGATCGTTTACACCGAGCGAAGGATTTGAACACATACACGTCGATATAGTAGGCCCGTTACAAACAACACAAAGAGGTAATAGATATTGCGTTACAATTATAGATAGGTTCACATCTTGGCCAGAGGCAGTAGCCACTAGCGACATAACAGCCGAAACGGTCGCCAGAGCGATTTATGAAAATTGGATTTGTAGATTCGGATGTCCAACCAGGTTAACGAGTGACCAAGGCAGACAATTCGAGAGCGAATTATTTAGCAGCTTACTAAAAATGTTAGGTGTACAGAGAATAAGGACCACCCCCTATCACCCCCAAAGTAACGGGAAGATAGAGCGGTGGCATCGTTCTTTTAAAGTAGCTCTTACATGTAGATTAACGAGTAGAACGTCGTGGGATGACGAATTGCCCACCGTTTTATTCGGGCTCCGTGCTGTGAGTCGGTGTGACACCGGAGCGCAGCAGAGTTGATGCTAGGACAACCTTTGCGCTTACCCGGCGATTTTTACAACGAGGTAAGTGGAATAGCTAATTTTAATTATTACACGTACGTAGAGAAGTTACGAGAAACGATTCATAGCTTGCGACCCAAGGCACGAGCGGATAGCGATACACGTAAGTTGTTCACGTATAAGGATTTGCAAACATGTTCCCATGTGTTAATTAGGAATGATGCCGTAAAGAAGCCTTTAACGCCCACTTATGATGGCCCCTACCGCGTTATAAGTAGGTCAGATAAAGTTCAATTAAATAACAGACATGTAGATATTTCAGTAGATCGGCTCAAGCCGGGATACATTTTGGTAGAGCCCGATAGAATTAATGTGGACATTCCCCACAGTATGAACGAAGAGAGTAGCAATGCGGAGAACTTGGACGAACAGTCAGACTCACATAGTTGCGGTAAGTTTGTAACTCGTACCACACGCAGCGGTAGGCACGTAAAGCCACCTGTGCGTTTTCTATAGTAGGTTGTTATAACAATTTAGTACTATATATAATAATATATTATTAGAGTTCTATACCATTTTCAATTGAGTTGTGCACGTAGTCTATGGTTATTTTAGGCAATATGGGCAATTACCAGGCAAAAAACGAGCAAGTTGTCATTGCGCAGTCCGGTTGCGCTAGGGCCGCGCTTGAAAGAAAAATCGAAGCATATGGCATACTTATTTTTGTAATTACGACAGTACTCTTCAGTGTGTGTTTATTTTTGTGTATTAGTTTAAGTCTACATTGTATGATGGTGTTCTTTGCTTGCCCAATATACGACGTCAGCGCATTCTTGTAGCGATAGCAATGTATTGTATTACTCGTAGCAAGTAATCGGTAATATTTTTATTCAGTGTAATGATAGAGTAACCATGTTTTTTTATTTGTTTCTAAGGACAGATTTATTTGTTTGTAAAAAAAAAAAAAAAAAAGGGGGAATATTGTTGGGACATAGTTACATAGGTACTTACTTATTTCATAGAATGCTGACTTGGTAATCTTTGTAAGGCGACGTGGTGTCGGACCGCGGCTCGCCAGTTGCGTGGTTATAGGGCAGTAGGGAACACGCGAACACTTAGTGTAATTCAGTCAGAAAATATAGTCAGTATAGAGACTCATATCTTTTCTTCCCCGTGTATACGTTTACAGATGAACAGAAGACAGTGCCTGAACTCGAGGATAAGTATCATAGTACGTAACAATAACAACGAACTCAAAACAATTGTCCCGGCTTACGGTTGGGGGAACAAGCCTACGCCCCCACCCCCCGTCCCTCGTCATCCACAGTCCCCACCCCTTCAGTGCGGAAGAGGCCTTGTCGGCCCCCCTCTACCCCAGCGCGCCCCGCGCCCCCCACGCACCTCCCGTGCCTCGCGCAAGGTTCCGGCGGCCACTATAACTACCGAAGTGGCCGAGGTCGTTACCGAGCCTGCCAATCCCGCAGCAGCTGCCGCCACCCTGCCAGCAATCGCCTCACCGCCTTCTCAGCGTCGTCCTAGGAGAGAGGCCCCCGAGGCCCCTGAATCCACCGCCGAGCTAATTCGCGCTCTCTTCTCCCTGGCCATGGATATCTTTTCCAAAATTCAGGCCGGGGAAGACATCTTTAAAACCCTTTTGTCGGCCCTCCCTGAAGGGGCCTCCCTCGCCACGAAATTAATTACTAAATGGCTTCCCACGCCCCAACCTCGTTAAAGATAATCCATTGGAACGTTCGAGGGGTTCGCAGAAAAGTGGCCCCGATTCGTCATCTCCTTAGGGAACACGAGATCGACATTGCTTTGTTAAGTGAAACCCATCTCTCCCCCTCGGACCGATTTCATGCTCCTGGGTATATCATATACCGCCAGGACTATCTCGGAGGAGAAGTAGCGTCCAGAGGCCTCGCTGTCTTGGTCGGCAGGAGGCTCCTCCACCAACTCCTCCCAACCCCCTCGGTGTCTTCCCTTTATGCGCTGGGCATCGAAGTGGCACTTGGCACCCACCGCACCCGCATATTCGCGTGCTACAAGCCCCCGGGGTCACATTTAGATATCTCCGACATCCACAGGCTCATATCAGATGAGCCGACTGTGATTGCCAGAGATCTAAATTGTAAGCACCCCGAGTGGGGCTCTCGCGCGCCAAACGCGGACGGCAGACGATTGCTTGCCGACTCCGAACGAGTTGGGTACACGGTGGTGGGTACATACACCCCCACTCATTACCCTGAGAGCCCCTCGTATTCCCCTGACGTCCTGGACGTTGCAATCGTCCATCGCATCGCAGGTGACCTTCATCAGGAGGTACTCGAGGTGGCCCATGGCTCTGACCATCTCCCGGTCTTGGCCACCATCCGAGCCTCCCCGGTTAGTGTCCCTCCCCTCCCCTCCTACCCAGTCCGTGACTGGGACGCCTTTTCCTTGCAGCTGCACGAGAACACGCCAAATTTCCCGGTGAACTCTGCTGAAACCGTCGAAGCCATGACGGAGCAGCTCACCGGGGCGATTGCAGCTGCTATGGATGTGGCTACCCAGCCGCCCACCCACCGCCAATACAAGCGGCCCCCTTTACCTCGCCACTTAGCGAACCTGATCGCCGACAAGAGGCGCCTGCGACGACGATGGCAGCTCACCCGATGCCCAGCGTTAAAGACGCAGCTCAATCGCCTCACCGCTGAGGTAAGATCTCAGTTAGAGCTCCTCAGCGCGGAAAACTGGACCCGACGCATCCAGGAGGCGGGTGAGGACTGGCCCTCTTTACACCGTTTTTGCCGCAGTCTCACCAGAGACACTGTCCCTGTTTACCCCCTGCTCCACCCGGATGTTAACTTAAGGTACCGTGCAGAGGATAGAGCAGAAATTCATGCTGAACACCTCGAGCGCCAATTTTCTCCACTGCCAACGACCGCAACGGACCATGCCCGAACGGTCTCCGAGGAGGTAAAGGTATTCCTACTCTCTCCCTCCCCCCCCCCCCCCCCTTCCTTCTCCTTCTCTCCGAGGGAAGTGCAGAAGGTCATCGCACGCCTCAAACCCAAGAAGGCCCCCAGAGCAGATGGTATTCCCAACTCTGCCCTTCGTCATCTCCCCTTCAGGACGGTGGCCGCCCTGACCCGCCTGTTCAACGGAATCGTCAGGACCGGCCACTTTCCCACCCCCTGGAAGTTGGGGATAATCACCACTATCCCCAAACCCCATAAAAACCTGAGAAGGGCAGAGGGCTACTGCCCCATAACCCTCCTCTCGACCCTTTCCAAAACATTTGAACTCCTCCTCCTCAAGAACCTTGACCCCCACCTCCCTCCTCGCAAGGACCAATTCGGTTTTAGGTCGGAGCTAAGCACTACTCTTCAGCTCGTAAGAGTCATTCACCATCTGTCCGTTGCGGCCAACAAGAAAGAATCCTCGGTCGCAGTCTTCCTCGACATGGAAAAGGCGTTCGACTGTGTCTGGCATGAAGGTCTGCTCTTCAAGCTCATCCGAGCCAACGTCCCACCCCCTCTGGTAAGACTCATTGCATCTTTCCTCTCCGGCCGCACCTTCAAGGTGCGTGTCGACGGCGTCCTCTCCGGCGAGCGCCCCATCACCGCCGGCGTGCCTCAAGGCAGCGTGCTCTCGCCGAGCATGTACAATTTCTACGCCAGCGACGTGCCAAAGGACCCAGGTACCACCGCAGAGCTATATGCCGATGACACGGCGTTCATCGCCAGCTCTCTGACCCCTGATCACGCTGCAATAAAACTTCAGAGGATGCTGGACCTTCTCCCTGACTGGCTGAGCAACTGGCGACTATCCGTCAACCCAGGTAAGTCCCAAGCGCTCGCCGTCACCACGAGAACCAGGTTTCCAGCCCCTCTGAAGATCGGAGACGCCGAAATACCATGGGGGAGAACGGCGAAGTATCTAGGTGTCATCATAGATCGCCGTCTCTCCATGGTAGCCCAGCGACAGTCGGCAGTAGCAATGACCAGAGCGGCCACCGCGCAGCTGCACCCCGCATTCTCATCTCCACAGATCCCTCTCAACATGCGGACGGCCTTGTACAACACCTACATCAGGCCCCGCCTCACCTACGCAGCACCTGCGTGGCACCATTTGTTCTCTGCTCCCCAGAAAAGGACGTTGCAGAGAGCCCAAAACCGGGTGCTGCGCTACATCGCGGGCGCCCCCTGGTACGTCCGCAACACCACCATCGAGAGGGATCTTAGGATGGAGAGTGTGGAGGCCTTCGTGGCCCGACTCGCCAGACACATGTTCGCGCGAGCGGATGCCTCGCGCCTTGTCGAGCTGACCGACTTGGCGCCGTGGAACGCCCGCCCGCCCGACCGCTACATCCTGCCGAGGGACGCTGTCCCCCCGGCAGCCCCACCGGATCCCCGCCACCCTCGAAGAGGAGGAGCTCAGGCGCAATGATCCCCCCCCCCCCACCCCCGAAGAGGAGGAGTCCTGGTGCAACGCGCGCCCGAACACCGCCCTCGAAGAGGAGGAGTCCTGGCGCACTGATTTGCGCCTCACCAAGGCGCCTGTATAGGCGCTCCACCACTGCGGGATCGCAATCCCCCCCGCTCCTTCCCCTACACCGGTAGAAAACCAAACCTACCGGTGTTAACTTCAACTAATCGTCTGGGGCCTGTCGGAGTGGCAGCCCTCTTGCCACCCCGTCTCCTCCTTGACGCACCTTCCCCCCGACACATAAAGTCGGGGCCCGGAAGTTTTTCCCCTTTTACTTCCCCCCTTTCCCCAGGTCGTTCGCGTCCGCGGTCCGGTAAACGCGGCGCGTGAGGGAGTGGAACCACACACGTTTCCCGGCCCCCGGGTCGGGACCCCCACGCGCCGCTTGGAGCCGACCGCCGGTTTCGGTTGGGCCTGGATTGGCATGTCGTCACTCCCTTGGTTTTGTTGGCTGCCCCCCCCACGGGTTTCCCCCGCGTTCTGCCGCGGGGGGTCTTCCCAAAAACTTGACTCTTTGCGCCCAGTACTCATACTGGGCGCGTCATCCCAATTAGAGGGGCTATGCCCCTGCTGTTGGTATTCCGCCGTAAGGCCCTTTTCAGGGGCCCGGCGTCGTGCGAGAAGAGTCTCCTTCTCAAGCAAGCGGCATTACAAACGAACTTTGTTCGCAGGTCCACTTCCTGAGGATTCTCCAGGTTCGGGGCGAAACGCGCGTCGAGTTTTGCAACCTGCACGGTGGTGTGGGGCCTTGCACGATCTTGGTGACATTGTTGCTTGTGTGGTGGTGGCGTTTGCACCATCTTGTTTCTGAGTGTACGCATAAGCAGTGTGGGAGGAGGGAGGTGCTTTACGCATGCTTATGGGTGCACTCACACATTTGCTCGCAGGTTGTGGGTATTTTTCCGCGGGATATTGCTATATATCATATTAATTAAATTGTATGATATGGATTTCCGCAAAGTAACGCCTGATTCTATTAACTATTTAAAACATCTACATGGCAGCTACATTTATATTAATATATGTATGTATAAAATATGCATTATTATTGCTTTCGGGTGTCGTGTGATTTATATGGAAAATGTATCATACTATATGTATAACATACATGTATACATTATAGCTGCTGCGTAATGCGCCTTATAATCATCAAGATGATTAAAAATCATGTAACTCTTGTTAAGATACTGTTTAAAAATTACTTGGTTCAAGTGTAATTGCATTTCAATATTGCACGGTAATTATGTGGACATTTGAATTGCTAAGCATTATAGTGTTTTATTTACTTTTTGTTTACAAAAAGACTAAATTGAATCTTAACAGATTCCAATGTCACAAACTTGTGTTGAATTTTTTCCGGGAGTAACCAATAAAAAGCATTTTGTTAAGTAAAGTTAAAATCTTAATAGTCACACTCACCTCCTAGCGACCGCGTGTCTGTCCTTCACTTCGGACCTCTCGAACCAGATGTGGGGCGAAGCTCTAGCCAGGGCCCGCTGCAGCAGCCCCAGGAACCCGTCGTGCCTTTGGCCGATCTAAAACATGGTCATACAACGTAACATATGGTTTTTGAGCTTAAATAAAGTAGACGAACACAACGATAAAATGGACGCTATCGAATGTAATGGAAAGTGATATCTGCTCCCCTTCCGCAGTTGATTGTTATCATAAAACGTAATGCACCCCTGTGATACAAGCTCGAAACTCATCTGCCCCCATGCGGCCCCACAATATAACGTCACGCCACAACAAAACAACGTTCTGTACTCCACACTCGGTCAGCCTTACCCCACATGCAGCAATGTGCCTCACACAGCGCTGTCAAATATTGTAAACGTGCCCTGGTCGAGGAGTTTTTGTCAGTCGTTGCGTATTCATCTAGGGTCGAATTTGCGAGCACGTATTTAAATTTTATGTTACAAATTTCATAATTTTGGTTTCTAAATTAGAAAGAAAGAAAGAAGAAGATGTTAGTAAAGTGTGTATTTACGATTCTGTAACCTGTAAGTGTGAGTTTTTACCTCAGAGTTTGCATTTCGTTTAATCTATATGGGCTTCCTAGCAGTGGTCTGCTAGCCTTAAACGTTTGAGTACTAAATTTACCCGTAAAATGTACAGCCATATCTATGATAATATACTGTGTAGTGGGTTCCGATCGAATTTAATATAACATAAACAAAAAGATGAAAATCGACCAAATAACTGTGTCATTGTACCGCTTTATAGCACGGAAAATAAGTCACATTGTAACTGGGTAGCACTATGTGTTCTATTGTTTTCTTATTTTACGTTCAAATAAAATTGGATCTGGACAGTCCCTAACACATAATTGCGAATTCGTATCGCATCCGCGAGCTTGTATTCTTACGCGCTACCGCAGGACCGTGGACTTAAGGTAGGTATCCACGGCCTACCGGTCAACACCCCCACCGATGCCATAGCCGCCGCACTGGAAAAGAAGGGCTACGAAGTAGAGTATGTGTCCCGGATCCTGGCTAGGAAGGATCGCCCCGGCTGCTCGTACTTCGTGCTGCTGAAGCGTACCCCGGACCTGCTGCCCGGGATCTACCAATTGACGGAGCTGCTAAACATGCCAGATATTAGGGTGGAAGCCTGGCGTGGTAAGGACGGCCCCGCCCAATGCCACCGCTGTCATCAGTTCCGGCACTCTAGCCGGAACTGCCATCGTAGGCTGGCGTGCGTCAGGTGCGGCGAAGAGCACCGCGCAGCTGACTGCCCCCGCCCACACACCGAGCAGCCCACCTGCGTCAATTGGAAGGGGGCCCACCCGGCCAACAGCAAACTCTGCCCGGTTTTTAAACGGGAGTCCCGGAACCGCCGTGCAGGACCTACTGCCCGCACCTATCGCGCTCCCCGGGTAAGTCACGACCCTCCCATTACGGAGAAAGAGGTCCCCCCCCCCCACCGCCTACGGCCACATCCCTTATGGCCGAGGCCAACGCCCCCACCCCCGATTATGGTAAACATAAGATAGCATACATAGCCATAGCAACCAAAACTGGCACTATTAGCATATGCGCGCGCCATGGAGTCTCACAAAGGATGCAAAGGATTTATATAATGTATAAATCATGAGCATACAAATTGCTGGGGCGGACACTTCGACTTGAATACATAGATAAGGAGATCTAAATTGAAATTAAAATTGGAACTGTAACTGGAAATTAGGTATAATATAGAAATAATGTAAATTACCGTGTAAGAAGAATGTAAAACATGATATGGATAGGAAGATATGATATAAATGTAATAGAAAAACATATAAAAATATATACAAATAAGGGTAGAAATAAATAAGATATGTAAAATGAAGTATCAAAGGATGTACCAAGGAAACGTTAAAAATACTAAATAGATTTAAGAGCAAAGAATGTTAAATTAAAGTAAATATAAGTAGACGAAAATAAGATAATATACTTAAATTGTAATTGTATATCGTAACAGTAAATATGTGTATGAGAATGTAAAGATATGAAGAAAGAGAACATGAAGCACTGTAAAGATACAAAATAAAATTGTTATAGCAAATAAGAAAATGTAAAAGAACAAGATGTAAAAGAACAAAGGTTAAAGCATAAAAAGTAAAAGCGGAAACTAATAGAATATATAAGCAAAAAAGCAAATATAACGGGACAAAAATGTAAAGTAGAAGGAGAATGTAATAGTAAGATAAAATTAAGGTACAACTCTAAATGTAAAACAAAATAGACGAATGTAAAAGTATAAACAGGATGAATAGTAAATAAGTAATAAGTAGAAATAAAAAACTGTAATTAGAAATTAAAAAATATACAAGTAGTAAAAAACAAAGAAAACAATTGTTGGGACATAGTTACATAGGTACTTACTTATTTCATAGAATGCTGACTTGGTAATCTTTGTAAGGCGACGTGGTGTCGGACCGCGGCTCGCCAGTTGCGTGGTTACAGGGCAGTAGGGAACACGCGAACACTTAGTGTAATTCAGTCAGAAAATATAGTCAGTATAGAGACTCATATCTTTTCTTCCCCGTGTATACGTTTACACATGAACAGAAGACAGTGCCTGAACTCGAGGATAAGTATCATAGTACGTAACAATAACCACGAACTCAAAATTGGTGACCCCGACGTGATAAGTTTCCTACTGC
This sequence comes from Phengaris alcon alcon, assembly GCA_037179445.1. Taxonomy (NCBI): domain Eukaryota; kingdom Metazoa; phylum Arthropoda; class Insecta; order Lepidoptera; family Lycaenidae; genus Phengaris; species Phengaris alcon. The sequence goes on from JAYRCH010000062.1 coordinate 1,485,162, forward strand.
CCTCCCAACTCACCGTACCGCCGCGCCGCGTGCCACGTTACATATTGCGTCATACGGACTCCGCGTATTTAGTGCACGTGTACCGAACAACACAGTGCAAGTGAAAGATGGCTAACCCTGGAGTGCAGCAACCGACGGCTCTACAGCAACCTATGACTCAGCACATCAACCACGATCTGGCTGCCATCAGCCTTTCAGCGAGAATACCTTCGTTCTGGACTGATATGCCACGCATGTGGTTCGCCCAGTTCGAAGCCGTTGTGGGACCGCAACACCAAAGTGAAAATGTGAAGTATGATTTAGTTTTGGCAAAGTTAGACAAGGAGGAACTTAGCCAGGTGGCAGACCTGATCGATGATCTGCCGGCACAGCAACGTTATACAGTCCTGAAAAATAGGTTGTTAAAAATATACCAAGAAAGCGCTGAAGCTCAATTTCACAAGCTGGTAAAAGAGATGGATCTTGGTCAGCAGCGTCCATTGCAGCTACTCGCTAAAATGAAGGAGCTGGCCAGAAATACAGCTACCGCTGGTGACACTTTGAAGAACCTGTGGATGGCGCGACTGCCAGGATGGGTGCGAGCAATCCTCGCAAGCTGCAGCGCCGAAGCCAAGCTAGACGAGCTCGCCGGCATGGCTGATAAGATCATGGATAATCTACGGAGCGGAGATATAGTGGCGATAAATAAGCCGTTGATTTCAGCCAACGATAAGACGGTGAATGCTGAGCTGCTGGTGGAGATGCGGAACATGTCCCTGGAAATAAAAAATTTACGAGGAGAGGTGAACGAGATAAGAGGAAGAGAACATCGGCGAGGTTTCCGTTTTCAAGGCTACAGGAACAAGTCTCGCTCACGTTCCAGAGGTCCCAGGCGCACACCACAGAGTGCAGATTGGTTATGCAAGTACCATTTTAGAGATCGGGCAGCCGCCAAGAATTGTGAGTCCCCGTGTAACTGGAGAACGGCGTCGGGAAACTAGAGGTGGCGCAGTCTGCAGCGATGGAAGAGTGCGCCGGTTTTTATGAAAACCATCGTTTGTGTGTAACAGACTCTAAAAACGGTATGACTTTTTTTAATTGACACAGGTGCCGACATATCCATCGTTCCTGTTTCTAAGTTTAATAGTTGTAAGAAATATGATAGGAGTGCATATACTTTGTACGCGGCAAATGGCACTGTAATAAATACATATGGTGTGGTAACATTAGAACTTAATTTAGGATTGAGACGTAGTTATAAATGGCCTTTTGTAATATGTGATATCAGTAAGCCGATTATTGGTGCTGATTTCCTAAAAACACATAGGTTAGTGGTAGATTTATACAATAGAAAATTAATTGATCAGGTTACAACATTATACGCGATAGGGACCATCATAAGTCATAGTGAGCCTTCGGTAACAACAATTCAGTCTGATAGCCCGTACCGCGACCTATTAGAGCAGTTTTCAGAGATTACTAGACCCGCGTCTTTCAAGGACGTGCCGGACCATGCAGTTTACCATTTCATAGAGACGTCAGGCCCGCCGGTGCATGCGCGCGCCCGCCCGCTTCCTCCGGAGAAGTATACAAAGGTAAGAGACGAATTTCGTTTAATGCAGGAAATGGGTATTTGTCAGCCTTCTTGCAGCCAATGGGCTAGTCCTTTGCACGTCGTCCCTAAAAAGGATGGCCAGATTCGACCGTGTGGCGATTATCGTAGATTAAATGCGGTGACTACGCCGGACAGATACCCCGTTCCTAGATTGCATGATTTTACTTATAGTTTGAAAGGTAAAAAAATATTCACTAGATTAGATATAAACCGTGCATATCATATTATTAAAATAGCTCCCGAGGACATAGAGAAGACAGCGATTATTACTCCGTTCGGTCTTTATGAATTCACTCGCATGACCTTCGGACTAAGGAATGCAGCCCAAACTTTCCAGAGGTTCATGGATAACACAGTATTACGAGGTTTAGAAAATATTTCAAAAATAGACTCTAAAACGGGAGATAAACAACAAAGTTCCTTATTTTGTTACATCGATGACATCATAATTGCGTCAGAGGATGTCGTCACGCATAAAGAGCACGTAAGACAAGTATTTGAACGATTTAGTAAATTAGGAATTACAATTAACTTATCTAAATGTCTATTTGGTAAAAAAGAAATCGAATTTTTAGGTTATAAAGTTACACAGGAAGGAATACGCCCGCTGGCCGATAAGGTTAAGGCTATTACAGACTACCCAAAGCCGGAAACTGTGGAAAGTATGAGAAGGTTTTTAGGCATGATTAATTTTTATAGGTCGCATCTACCTAAGGCCGCCGAAAGTCATGCGCATTTAAATAAGTTTTTGCACAACGCTAAAAGGAAAGACAAAACTAGGATAGTTTGGGATCGAGAATCGGAGTTGGCATTCGAGCAGTGTAAGGAGAGCCTTAAAAGCGCCGCGACACTCGCTCACCCGGCCCCGGATGTCCCATTATCAATTATGACAGACGCTTCAAATACGTGTGTTGGTGCCGTTTTACAGCAGTATGTCGGTAGTGCATGGCAACCCTTAGGCTATTTTTCAAAAAAACTGTCGCAGACGCAACAAAATTACAGTACATACGATAGAGAATTGCTTGCCATATTATGCATTTTAGAAACATGATTGAAGGGCGTGCTTTATCGGTATTTACAGACCACAAGCCTTTGACTCACGCGCTTACAAAGATCAATTCGGAGAAAGAGACACCTAGACGTATTCGCCAGTTAATGTACATAAGCGAGTATACAAATAGTATTCAACACGTAGGTGGTAGCGAAAATCCAGTAGCGGACGCCTTATCGCGTGTTGAGACTATTGTGTGTCCGACTGTAGTCGATTACGAAGAAATAGCGTTGCAACAGGATGATGATGATCAGATTACAGATTTTTTACAGACTTGTAATGCGTCACAAATTCAGTTAAAACAAGTTATGTTACCTAATTTGAGTAAAAGTATATATTGTGATATTTCGACTGGTAATGTTAGGCCATATATACCAAAAAAATGCAGGCGTAATATTTTTCTTTCAGTACATAACATTAGTCATCCAGGCATCAGAACAACACTAAAAATGTTATCCTCTCGTTTTTTTTGGCCAGGAATGAATAAAGACGTTAGGGATTGGACTAAAAACTGTATACCGTGTCAAAAGAGTAAAGTGAATCGTTATGTTATTTCGGGTTTAGGATCGTTTACACCGAGCGAAGGATTTGAACACATACACGTCGATATAGTAGGCCCGTTACAAACAACACAAAGAGGTAATAGATATTGCGTTACAATTATAGATAGGTTCACATCTTGGCCAGAGGCAGTAGCCACTAGCGACATAACAGCCGAAACGGTCGCCAGAGCGATTTATGAAAATTGGATTTGTAGATTCGGATGTCCAACCAGGTTAACGAGTGACCAAGGCAGACAATTCGAGAGCGAATTATTTAGCAGCTTACTAAAAATGTTAGGTGTACAGAGAATAAGGACCACCCCCTATCACCCCCAAAGTAACGGGAAGATAGAGCGGTGGCATCGTTCTTTTAAAGTAGCTCTTACATGTAGATTAACGAGTAGAACGTCGTGGGATGACGAATTGCCCACCGTTTTATTCGGGCTCCGTGCTGTGAGTCGGTGTGACACCGGAGCGCAGCAGAGTTGATGCTAGGACAACCTTTGCGCTTACCCGGCGATTTTTACAACGAGGTAAGTGGAATAGCTAATTTTAATTATTACACGTACGTAGAGAAGTTACGAGAAACGATTCATAGCTTGCGACCCAAGGCACGAGCGGATAGCGATACACGTAAGTTGTTCACGTATAAGGATTTGCAAACATGTTCCCATGTGTTTATTAGGAATGATGCCGTAAAGAAGCCTTTAACGCCCACTTATGATGGCCCCTACCGCGTTATAAGTAGGTCAGATAAAGTTTTTAAAGTTCAATTAAATAACAGACATGTAGATATTTCAGTAGATCGGCTCAAGCCGGGATACATTTTGGTAGAGCCCGATAGAATTAATGTGGACATTCCCCACAGTATGAACGAAGAGAGTAGCAATGCGGAGAACTTGGACGAACAGTCAGACTCACATAGTTGCGGTAAGTTTGTAACTCGTACCACACGCAGCGGTAGGCACGTAAAGCCACCTGTGCGTTTTCTATAGTAGGTTGTTATAACAATTTAGTACTATATATAATAATATATTATTAGAGTTCTATACCATTTTCAATTGAGTTGTGCACGTAGTCTATGGTTATTTTAGGCAATATGGGCAATTACCAGGCAAAAAACGAGCAAGTTGTCATTGCGCAGTCCGGTTCTGAAAACTCCGCTAGGGCCGCGCTTGAAAGAAAAATCGAAGCATATGGCATACTTATTTTTGTAATTACGACAGTACTCTTCAGTGTGTGTTTATTTTTGTGTATTAGTTTAAGTCTACATTGTATGATGGTGTTCTTTGCTTGCCCAATATACGACGTCAGCGCATTCTTGTAGCGATAGCAATGTATTGTATTACTCGTAGCAAGTAATCGGTAATATTTTTATTCAGTGTAATGATAGAGTAACCATGTTTTTTTATTTGTTTCTAAGGACAGATTTATTTGTTTGTAAAAAAAAAAAAAAAAAAAGGGGGAATATTGTTGGGACATAGTTACATAGGTACTTACTTATTTCATAGAATGCTGACTTGGTAATCTTTGTAAGGCGACGTGGTGTCGGACCGCGGCTCGCCAGTTGCGTGGTTATAGGGCAGTAGGGAACACGCGAACACTTAGTGTAATTCAGTCAGAAAATATAGTCAGTATAGAGACTCATATCTTTTCTTCCCCGTGTATACGTTTACAGATGAACAGAAGACAGTGCCTGAACTCGAGGATAAGTATCATAGTACGTAACAATAACCACGAACTCAAAACAATTGTCCCGGCTTACGGTTGGGGGAACAAGCCTACGCCCCCACCCCCCGTCCCTCGTCATCCACAGTCCCCACCCCTTCAGTGCGGAAGAGGCCTTGTCGGCCCCCCTCTACCCCAGCGCGCCCCGCGCCCCCCACGCACCTCCCGTGCCTCGCGCAAGGTTCCGGCGGCCACTATAACTACCGAAGTGGCCGAGGTCGTTACCGAGCCTGCCAATCCCGCAGCAGCTGCCGCCACCCTGCCAGCAATCGCCTCACCGCCTTCTCAGCGTCGTCCTAGGAGAGAGGCCCCCGAGGCCCCTGAATCCACCGCCGAGCTAATTCGCGCTCTCTTCTCCCTGGCCATGGATATCTTTTCCAAAATTCAGGCCGGGGAAGACATCTTTAAAACCCTTTTGTCGGCCCTCCCTGAAGGGGCCTCCCTCGCCACGAAATTAATTACTAAATGGCTTTCCACGCCCCAACCTCGTTAAAGATAATCCATTGGAACGTTCGAGGGGTTCGCAGAAAAGTGGCCCCGATTCGTCATCTCCTTAGGGAACACGAGATCGACATTGCTTTGTTAAGTGAAACCCATCTCTCCCCCTCGGACCGATTTCATGCTCCTGGGTATATCATATACCGCCAGGACTATCTCGGAGGAGAAGTAGCGTCCAGAGGCCTCGCTGTCTTGGTCGGCAGGAGGCTCCTCCACCAACTCCTCCCAACCCCCTCGGTGTCTTCCCTTTATGCGCTGGGCATCGAAGTGGCACTTGGCACCCACCGCACCCGCATATTCGCGTGCTACAAGCCCCCGGGGTCACATTTAGATATCTCCGACATCCACAGGCTCATATCAGATGAGCCGACTGTGATTGCCGGAGATCTAAATTGTAAGCACCCCGAGTGGGGCTCTCGCGCGCCAAACGCGGACGGCAGACGATTGCTTGCCGACTCCGAACGAGTTGGGTACACGGTGGTGGGTACATACACCCCCACTCATTACCCTGAGAGCCCCTCGTATTCCCCTGACGTCCTGGACGTTGCAATCGTCCATCGCATCGCAGGTGACCTTCATCAGGAGGTACTCGAGGTGGCCCATGGATCTGACCATCTCCCGGTCTTGGCCACCATCCGAGCCTCCCCGGTTAGTGTCCCTCCCCTCCCCTCCTACCCAGTCCGTGACTGGGACGCCTTTTCCTTGCAGCTGCACGAGAACACGCCAAATTTCCCGGTGAACTCTGCTGAAACCGTCGAAGCCATGACGGAGCAGCTCACCGGGGCGATTGCAGCTGCTATGGATGTGGCTACCCAGCCGCCCACCCACCGCCAATACAAGCGGCCCCCTTTACCTCGCCACTTAGCGAACCTGATCGCCGACAAGAGGCGCCTGCGACGACGATGGCAGCTCACCCGATGCCCAGCGTTAAAGACGCAGCTCAATCGCCTCACCGCTGAGGTAAGATCTCAGTTAGAGCTCCTCAGCGCGGAAAACTGGACCCGACGCATCCAGGAGGCGGGTGAGGACTGGCCCTCTTTACACCGTTTTTGCCGCAGTCTCACCAGAGACACTGTCCCTGTTTACCCCCTGCTCCACCCGGATGTTAACTTAAGGTACCGTGCAGAGGATAGAGCAGAAATTCATGCTGAACACCTCGAGCGCCAATTTTCTCCACTGCCAACGACCGCAACGGACCATGCCCGAACGGTCTCCGAGGAGGTAAAGGTATTCCTACTCTCTCCCTCCCCCCCCCCCCCCCCCTTCCTTCTCCTTCTCTCCGAGGGAAGTGCAGAAGGTCATCGCACGCCTCAAACCCAAGAAGGCCCCCAGAGCAGATGGTATTCCCAACTCTGCCCTTCGTCATCTCCCCTTCAGGACGGTGGCCGCCCTGACCCGCCTGTTCAACGGAATCGTCAGGACCGGCCACTTTCCCACCCCCTGGAAGTTGGGGATAATCACCACTATCCCCAAACCCCATAAAAACCTGAGAAGGGCAGAGGGCTACTGCCCCATAACCCTCCTCTCGACCCTTTCCAAAACATTTGAACTCCTCCTCCTCAAGAACCTTGACCCCCACCTCCCTCCTCGCAAGGACCAATTCGGTTTTAGGTCGGAGCTAAGCACTACTCTTCAGCTCGTAAGAGTCATTCACCATCTGTCCGTTGCGGCCAACAAGAAAGAATCCTCGGTCGCAGTCTTCCTCGACATGGAAAAGGCGTTCGACTGTGTCTGGCATGAAGGTCTGCTCTTCAAGCTCATCCGAGCCAACGTCCCACCCCCTCTGGTAAGACTCATTGCATCTTTCCTCTCCGGCCGCACCTTCAAGGTGCGTGTCGACGGCGTCCTCTCCGGCGAGCGCCCCATCACCGCCGGCGTGCCTCAAGGCAGCGTGCTCTCGCCGAGCATGTACAATTTCTACGCCAGCGACGTGCCAAAGGACCCAGGTACCACCGCAGAGCTATATGCCGATGACACGGCGTTCATCGCCAGCTCTCTGACCCCTGATCACGCTGCAATAAAACTTCAGAGAATGCTGGACCTTCTCCCTGACTGGCTGAGCAACTGGCGACTATCCGTCAACCCAGGTAAGTCCCAAGCGCTCGCCGTCACCACGAGAACCAGGTTTCCAGCCCCTCTGAAGATCGGAGACGCCGAAATACCATGGGGGAGAACGGCGAAGTATCTAGGTGTCATCATAGATCGCCGTCTCTCCATGGTAGCCCAGCGACAGTCGGCAGTAGCAATGACCAGAGCGGCCACCGCGCAGCTGCACCCCGCATTCTCATCTCCACAGATCCCTCTCAACATGCGGACGGCCTTGTACAACACCTACATCAGGCCCCGCCTCACCTACGCAGCACCTGCGTGGCACCATTTGTTCTCTGCTCCCCAGAAAAGGACGTTGCAGAGAGCCCAAAACCGGGTGCTGCGCTACATCGCGGGCGCCCCCTGGTACGTCCGCAACACCACCATCGAGAGGGATCTTAGGATGGAGAGTGTGGAGGCCTTCGTGGCCCGACTCGCCAGACACATGTTCGCGCGAGCGGATGCCTCGCGCCTTGTCGAGCTGACCGACTTGGCGCCGTGGCACGCCCGCCCGCCCGACCGCTACATCCTGCCGAGGGACGCTGTCCCCCCGGCAGCCCCACCGGATCCCCGCCACCCTCGAAGAGGAGGAGCTCAGGCGCAATGACCCCCCCCCCCCCCCCCACCCCCGAAGAGGAGGAGTCCTGGTGCAACGCGCGCCCGAACACCGCCCTCGAAGAGGAGGAGTCCTGGCGCACTGATTTGCGCCTCACCAAGGCGCCTGTATAGGCGCTCCACCACTGCGGGATCGCAATCCCCCCCGCTCCTTCCCCTACACCGGTAGAAAACCAAACCTACCGGTGTTAACTTCAACTAATCGTCTGGGGCCTGTCGGAGTGGCAGCCCTCTTGCCACCCCGTCTCCTCCTTGACGCACCTTCCCCCCGACACATAAAGTCGGGGCCCGGAAGTTTTTCCCCTTTTACTTCCCCCCTTTCCCCAGGTCGTTCGCGTCCGCGGTCCGGTAAACGCGGCGCGTGAGGGAGTGGAACCACACACGTTTCCCGGCCCCCGGGTCGGGACCCCCACGCGCCGCTTGGAGCCGACCGCCGGTTTCGGTTGGGCCTGGATTGGCATGTCGTCACTCCCTTGGTTTTGTTGGCTGCCCCCCCCACGGGTTTCCCCCGCGTTCTGCCGCGGGGGGTCTTCCCAAAAACTTGACTCTTTGCGCCCAGTACTCATACTGGGCGCGTCATCCCAATTAGAGGGGCTATGCCCCTGCTGTTGGTATTCCGCCGTAAGGCCCTTTTCAGGGGCCCGGCGTCGTGCGAGAAGAGTCTCCTTCTCAAGCAAGCGGCATTACAAACGAACTTTGTTCGCAGGTCCACTTCCTGAGGATTCTCCAGGTTCGGGGCGAAACGCGCGTCGAGTTTTGCAACCTGCACGGTGGTGTGGGGCCTTGCACGATCTTGGTGACATTGTTGCTTGTGTGGTGGTGGCGTTTGCACCATCTTGTTTCTGAGTGTACGCATAAGCAGTGTGGGAGGAGGGAGGTGCTTTACGCATGCTTATGGGTGCACTCACACATTTGCTCGCAGGTTGTGGGTATTTTTCCGCGGGATATTGCTATATATCATATTAATTAAATTGTATGATATGGATTTCCGCAAAGTAACGCCTGATTCTATTAACTATTTAAAACATCTACATGGCAGCTACATTTATATTAATATATGTATGTATAAAATATGCATTATTATTGCTTTCGGGTGTCGTGTGATTTATATGGAAAATGTATCATACTATATGTATAACATACATGTATACATTATAGCTGCTGCGTAATGCGCCTTATAATCATCAAGATGATTAAAAATCATGTAACTCTTGTTAAGATACTGTTTAAAAATTACTTGGTTCAAGTGTAATTGCATTTCAATATTGCACGGTAATTATGTGGACATTTGAATTGCTAAGCATTATAGTGTTTTATTTACTTTTTGTTTACAAAAAGACTAAATTGAATCTTAACAGATTCCAATGTCACAAACTTGTGTTGAATTTTTTCCGGGAGTAACCAATAAAAAGCATTTTGTTAAGTAAAGTTAAAATCTTAATAGTCACACTCACCTCCTAGCGACCGCGTGTCTGTCCTTCACTTCGGACCTCTCGAACCAGATGTGGGGCGAAGCTCTAGCCAGGGCCCGCTGCAGCAGCCCCAGGAACCCGTCGTGCCTTTGGCCGATCTAAAACATGGTCATACAACGTAACATATGGTTTTTGAGCTTAAATAAAGTAGACGAACACAACGATAAAATGGACGCTATCGAATGTAATGGAAAGTGATATCTGCTCCCCTTCCGCAGTTGATTGTTATCATAAAACGTAATGCACCCCTGTGATACAAGCTCGAAACTCATCTGCCCCCATGCGGCCCCACAATATAACGTCACGCCACAACAAAACAACGTTCTGTACTCCACACTCGGTCAGCCTTACCCCACATGCAGCAATGTGCCTCACACAGCGCTGTCAAATATTGTAAACGTGCCCTGGTCGAGGAGTTTTTGTCAGTCGTTGCGTATTCATCTAGGGTCGAATTTGCGAGCACGTATTTAAATTTTATGTTACAAATTTCATAATTTTGGTTTCTAAATTAGAAAGAAAGAAAGAAGAAGATGTTAGTAAAGTGTGTATTTACGATTCTGTAACCTGTAAGTGTGAGTTTTTACCTCAGAGTTTGCATTTCGTTTAATCTATATGGGCTTCCTAGCAGTGGTCTGCTAGCCTTAAACGTTTGAGTACTAAATTTACCCGTGAAATGTACAGCCATATCTATGATAATATACTGTGTAGTGGGTTCCGATCGAATTTAATATAACATAAACAAAAAGATGAAAATCGACCAAATAACTGTGTCATTGTACCGCTTTATAGCACGGAAAATAAGTCACATTGTAACTGGGTAGCACTATGTGTTCTATTGTTTTCTTATTTTACGTTCAAATAAAATTGGATCTGGACAGTCCCTAACACATAATTGCGAATTCGTATCGCATCCGCGAGCTTGTATTCTTACGCGCTACCGCAGGACCGTGGACTTAAGGTAGGTATCCACGGCCTACCGGTCAACACCCCCACCGATGCCATAGCCGCCGCACTGGAAAAGAAGGGCTACGAAGTAGAGTATGTGTCCCGGATCCTGGCTAGGAAGGATCGCCCCGGCTGCTCGTACTTCGTGCTGCTGAAGCGTACCCCGGACCTGCTGCCCGGGATCTACCAATTGACGGAGCTGCTAAACATGCCAGATATTAGGGTGGAAGCCTGGCGTGGTAAGGACGGCCCCGCCCAATGCCACCGCTGTCATCAGTTCCGGCACTCTAGCCGGAACTGCCATCGTAGGCTGGCGTGCGTCAGGTGCGGCGAAGAGCACCGCGCAGCTGACTGCCCCCGCCCACACACCGAGCAGCCCACCTGCGTCAATTGGAAGGGGGCCCACCCGGCCAACAGCAAACTCTGCCCGGTTTTTAAACGGGAGTCCCGGAACCGCCGTGCAGGACCTACTGCCCGCACCTATCGCGCTCCCCGGGTAAGTCACGACCCTCCCATTACGGAGAAAGAGGTCCCCCCCCCCACCGCCTACGGCCACATCCCTTATGGCCGAGGCCAACGCCCCCACCCCCGATTATGGTAAACATAAGATAGCATACATAGCCATAGCAACCAAAACTGGCACTATTAGCATATGCGCGCGCCATGGAGTCTCACAAAGGATGCAAAGGATTTATATAATGTATAAATCATGAGCATACAAATTGCTGGGGCGGACACTTCGACTTGAATACATAGATAAGGAGATCTAAATTGAAATTAAAATTGGAACTGTAACTGGAAATTAGGTATAATATAGAAATAATGTAAATTACCGTGTAAGAAGAATGTAAAACATGATATGGATAGGAAGATATGATATAAATGTAATAGAAAAACATATAAAAATATATACAAATAAGGGTAGAAATAAATAAGATATGTAAAATGAAGTATCAAAGGATGTACCAAGGAAACGTTAAAAATACTAAATAGATTTAAGAGCAAAGAATGTTAAATTAAAGTAAATATAAGTAGACGAAAATAAGATAATATACTTAAATTGTAATTGTATATCGTAACAGTAAATATGTGTATGAGAATGTAAAGATATGAAGAAAGAGAACATGAAGCACTGTAAAGATACAAAATAAAATTGTTATAGCAAATAAGAAAATGTAAAAGAACAAGATGTAAAAGAACAAAGGTAAAAAAAATAAATAAAATAAATAAATAAATAAAAGGTAAAAAATAAAAAGTAAAAGCGGAAACTAATAGAATATATAAGCAAAAAAGCAAATATAACGGGACAAAAATGTAAAGTAGAAGGAGAATGTAATAGTAAGATAAAATTAAGGTACAACTCTAAATGTAAAACAAAATAGACGAATGTAAAAGTATAAACAGGATGAATAGTAAATAAGTAATAAGTAGAAATAAAAAACTGTAATTAGAAATTAAAAAATATACAAGTAGTAAAAAACAAAGAAAACAATTGTTGGGACATAGTTACATAGGTACTTACTTATTTCATAGAATGCTGACTTGGTAATCTTTGTAAGGCGACGTGGTGTCGGACCGCGGCTCGCCAGTTGCGTGGTTACAGGGCAGTAGGGAACACGCGAACACTTAGTGTAATTCAGTCAGAAAATATAGTCAGTATAGAGACTCATATCTTTTCTTCCCCGTGTATACGTTTACACATGAACAGAAGACAGTGCCTGAACTCGAGGATAAGTATCATAGTACGTAACAATAACCACGAACTCAAAATTGGTGACCCCGACGTGATAAGTTTCCTACTGCCCTCCCAACTCACCGTACCGCCGCGCCGCGTGCCACGTTACATATTGCGTCATACGGACTCCGCGTATTTAGTGCACGTGTACCGAACAACACAGTGCAAGTGAAAGATGGCTAACCCTGGAGTGCAGCAACCGACGGCTCTACAGCAACCTATGACTCAGCACATCAACCACGATCTGGCTGCCATCAGCCTTTCAGCGAGAATACCTTCGTTCTGGACTGATATGCCACGCATGTGGTTCGCCCAGTTCGAAGCCGTTGTGGGACCGCAACACCAAAGTGAAAATGTGAAGTATGATTTAGTTTTGGCAAAGTTAGACAAGGAGGAACTTAGCCAGGTGGCAGACCTGATCGATGATCTGCCGGCACAGCAACGTTATACAGTCCTGAAAAATAGGTTGTTAAAAATATACCAAGAAAGCGCTGAAGCTCAATTTCACAAGCTGGTAAAAGAGATGGATCTTGGTCAGCAGCGTCCATTGCAGCTACTCGCTAAAATGAAGGAGCTGGCCAGAAATACAGCTACCGCTGGTGACACTTTGAAGAACCTGTGGATGGCGCGACTGCCAGGATGGGTGCGAGCAATCCTCGCAAGCTGCAGCGCCGAAGCCAAGCTAGACGAGCTCGCCGGCATGGCTGATAAGATCATGGATAATCTACGGAGCGGAGATATAGTGGCGATAAATAAGCCGTTGATTTCAGCCAACGATAAGACGGTGAATGCTGAGCTGCTGGTGGAGATGCGGAACATGTCCCTGGAAATAAAAAATTTACGAGGAGAGGTGAACGAGATAAGAGGAAGAGAACATCGGCGAGGTTTCCGTTTTCAAGGCTACAGGAACAAGTCTCGCTCACGTTCCAGAGGTCCCAGGCGCACACCACAGAGTGCAGATTGGTTATGCAAGTACCATTTTAGAGATCGGGCAGCCGCCAAGAATTGTGAGTCCCCGTGTAACTGGAGAACGGCGTCGGGAAACTAGAGGTGGCGCAGTCTGCAGCGATGGAAGAGTGCGCCGGTTTTTATGAAAACCATCGTTTGTGTGTAACAGACTCTAAAAACGGTATGACTTTTTTTAATTGACACAGGTGCCGACATATCCATCGTTCCTGTTTCTAAGTTTAATAGTTGTAAGAAATATGATAGGAGTGCATATACTTTGTACGCGGCAAATGGCACTGTAATAAATACATATGGTGTGGTAACATTAGAACTTAATTTAGGATTGAGACGTAGTTATAAATGGCCTTTTGTAATATGTGATATCAGTAAGCCGATTATTGGTGCTGATTTCCTAAAAACACATAGGTTAGTGGTAGATTTATACAATAGAAAATTAATTGATCAGGTTACAACATTATACGCGATAGGGACCATCATAAGTCATAGTGAGCCTTCGGTAACAACAATTCAGTCTGATAGCCCGTACCGCGACCTATTAGAGCAGTTTTCAGAGATTACTAGACCCGCGTCTTTCAAGGACGTGCCGGACCATGCAGTTTACCATTTCATAGAGACGTCAGGCCCGCCGGTGCATGCGCGCGCCCGCCCGCTTCCTCCGGAGAAGTATACAAAGGTAAGAGACGAATTTCGTTTAATGCAGGAAATGGGTATTTGTCAGCCTTCTTGCAGCCAATGGGCTAGTCCTTTGCACGTCGTCCCTAAAAAGGATGGCCAGATTCGACCGTGTGGCGATTATCGTAGATTAAATGCGGTGACTACGCCGGACAGATACCCCGTTCCTAGATTGCATGATTTTACTTATAGTTTGAAAGGTAAAAAAATATTCACTAGATTAGATATAAACCGTGCATATCATATTATTAAAATAGCTCCCGAGGACATAGAGAAGACAGCGATTATTACTCCGTTCGGTCTTTATGAATTCACTCGCATGACCTTCGGACTAAGGAATGCAGCCCAAACTTTCCAGAGGTTCATGGATAACACAGTATTACGAGGTTTAGAAAATATTTCAAAAATAGACTCTAAAACGGGAGATAAACAACAAAGTTCCTTATTTTGTTACATCGATGACATCATAATTGCGTCAGAGGATGTCGTCACGCATAAAGAGCACGTAAGACAAGTATTTGAACGATTTAGTAAATTAGGAATTACAATTAACTTATCTAAATGTCTATTTGGTAAAAAAGAAATCGAATTTTTAGGTTATAAAGTTACACAGGAAGGAATACGCCCGCTGGCCGATAAGGTTAAGGCTATTACAGACTACCCAAAGCCGGAAACTGTGGAAAGTATGAGAAGGTTTTTAGGCATGATTAATTTTTATAGGTCGCATCTACCTAAGGCCGCCGAAAGTCATGCGCATTTAAATAAGTTTTTGCACAACGCTAAAAGGAAAGACAAAACTAGGATAGTTTGGGATCGAGAATCGGAGTTGGCATTCGAGCAGTGTAAGGAGAGCCTTAAAAGCGCCGCGACACTCGCTCACCCGGCCCCGGATGTCCCATTATCAATTATGACAGACGCTTCAAATACGTGTGTTGGTGCCGTTTTACAGCAGTATGTCGGTAGTGCATGGCAACCCTTAGGCTATTTTTCAAAAAAACTGTCGCAGACGCAACAAAATTACAGTACATACGATAGAGAATTGCTTGCCATATTATGCATTTTAGAAACATGATTGAAGGGCGTGCTTTATCGGTATTTACAGACCACAAGCCTTTGACTCACGCGCTTACAAAGATCAATTCGGAGAAAGAGACACCTAGACGTATTCGCCAGTTAATGTACATAAGCGAGTATACAAATAGTATTCAACACGTAGGTGGTAGCGAAAATCCAGTAGCGGACGCCTTATCGCGTGTTGAGACTATTGTGTGTCCGACTGTAGTCGATTACGAAGAAATAGCGTTGCAACAGGATGATGATGATCAGATTACAGATTTTTTACAGACTTGTAATGCGTCACAAATTCAGTTAAAACAAGTTATGTTACCTAATTTGAGTAAAAGTATATATTGTGATATTTCGACTGGTAATGTTAGGCCATATATACCAAAAAAATGCAGGCGTAATATTTTTCTTTCAGTACATAACATTAGTCATCCAGGCATCAGAACAACACTAAAAATGTTATCCTCTCGTTTTTTTTGGCCAGGAATGAATAAAGACGTTAGGGATTGGACTAAAAACTGTATACCGTGTCAAAAGAGTAAAGTGAATCGTTATGTTATTTCGGGTTTAGGATCGTTTACACCGAGCGAAGGATTTGAACACATACACGTCGATATAGTAGGCCCGTTACAAACAACACAAAGAGGTAATAGATATTGCGTTACAATTATAGATAGGTTCACATCTTGGCCAGAGGCAGTAGCCACTAGCGACATAACAGCCGAAACGGTCGCCAGAGCGATTTATGAAAATTGGATTTGTAGATTCGGATGTCCAACCAGGTTAACGAGTGACCAAGGCAGACAATTCGAGAGCGAATTATTTAGCAGCTTACTAAAAATGTTAGGTGTACAGAGAATAAGGACCACCCCCTATCACCCCCAAAGTAACGGGAAGATAGAGCGGTGGCATCGTTCTTTTAAAGTAGCTCTTACATGTAGATTAACGAGTAGAACGTCGTGGGATGACGAATTGCCCACCGTTTTATTCGGGCTCCGTGCTGTGAGTCGGTGTGACACCGGAGCGCAGCAGAGTTGATGCTAGGACAACCTTTGCGCTTACCCGGCGATTTTTACAACGAGGTAAGTGGAATAGCTAATTTTAATTATTACACGTACGTAGAGAAGTTACGAGAAACGATTCATAGCTTGCGACCCAAGGCACGAGCGGATAGCGATACACGTAAGTTGTTCACGTATAAGGATTTGCAAACATGTTCCCATGTGTTTATTAGGAATGATGCCGTAAAGAAGCCTTTAACGCCCACTTATGATGGCCCCTACCGCGTTATAAGTAGGTCAGATAAAGTTTTTAAAGTTCAATTAAATAACAGACATGTAGATATTTCAGTAGATCGGCTCAAGCCGGGATACATTTTGGTAGAGCCCGATAGAATTAATGTGGACATTCCCCACAGTATGAACGAAGAGAGTAGCAATGCGGAGAACTTGGACGAACAGTCAGACTCACATAGTTGCGGTAAGTTTGTAACTCGTACCACACGCAGCGGTAGGCACGTAAAGCCACCTGTGCGTTTTCTATAGTAGGTTGTTATAACAATTTAGTACTATATATAATAATATATTATTAGAGTTCTATACCATTTTCAATTGAGTTGTGCACGTAGTCTATGGTTATTTTAGGCAATATGGGCAATTACCAGGCAAAAAACGAGCAAGTTGTCATTGCGCAGTCCGGTTCTGAAAACTCCGCTAGGGCCGCGCTTGAAAGAAAAATCGAAGCATATGGCATACTTATTTTTGTAATTACGACAGTACTCTTCAGTGTGTGTTTATTTTTGTGTATTAGTTTAAGTCTACATTGTATGATGGTGTTCTTTGCTTGCCCAATATACGACGTCAGCGCATTCTTGTAGCGATAGCAATGTATTGTATTACTCGTAGCAAGTAATCGGTAATATTTTTATTCAGTGTAATGATAGAGTAACCATGTTTTTTTATTTGTTTCTAAGGACAGATTTATTTGTTTGTAAAAAAAAAAAAAAAAAAAGGGGGAATATTGTTGGGACATAGTTACATAGGTACTTACTTATTTCATAGAATGCTGACTTGGTAATCTTTGTAAGGCGACGTGGTGTCGGACCGCGGCTCGCCAGTTGCGTGGTTATAGGGCAGTAGGGAACACGCGAACACTTAGTGTAATTCAGTCAGAAAATATAGTCAGTATAGAGACTCATATCTTTTCTTCCCCGTGTATACGTTTACAGATGAACAGAAGACAGTGCCTGAACTCGAGGATAAGTATCATAGTACGTAACAATAACCACGAACTCAAAACAATTGTCCCGGCTTACGGTTGGGGGAACAAGCCTACGCCCCCACCCCCCGTCCCTCGTCATCCACAGTCCCCACCCCTTCAGTGCGGAAGAGGCCTTGTCGGCCCCCCTCTACCCCAGCGCGCCCCGCGCCCCCCACGCACCTCCCGTGCCTCGCGCAAGGTTCCGGCGGCCACTATAACTACCGAAGTGGCCGAGGTCGTTACCGAGCCTGCCAATCCCGCAGCAGCTGCCGCCACCCTGCCAGCAATCGCCTCACCGCCTTCTCAGCGTCGTCCTAGGAGAGAGGCCCCCGAGGCCCCTGAATCCACCGCCGAGCTAATTCGCGCTCTCTTCTCCCTGGCCATGGATATCTTTTCCAAAATTCAGGCCGGGGAAGACATCTTTAAAACCCTTTTGTCGGCCCTCCCTGAAGGGGCCTCCCTCGCCACGAAATTAATTACTAAATGGCTTTCCACGCCCCAACCTCGTTAAAGATAATCCATTGGAACGTTCGAGGGGTTCGCAGAAAAGTGGCCCCGATTCGTCATCTCCTTAGGGAACACGAGATCGACATTGCTTTGTTAAGTGAAACCCATCTCTCCCCCTCGGACCGATTTCATGCTCCTGGGTATATCATATACCGCCAGGACTATCTCGGAGGAGAAGTAGCGTCCAGAGGCCTCGCTGTCTTGGTCGGCAGGAGGCTCCTCCACCAACTCCTCCCAACCCCCTCGGTGTCTTCCCTTTATGCGCTGGGCATCGAAGTGGCACTTGGCACCCACCGCACCCGCATATTCGCGTGCTACAAGCCCCCGGGGTCACATTTAGATATCTCCGACATCCACAGGCTCATATCAGATGAGCCGACTGTGATTGCCGGAGATCTAAATTGTAAGCACCCCGAGTGGGGCTCTCGCGCGCCAAACGCGGACGGCAGACGATTGCTTGCCGACTCCGAACGAGTTGGGTACACGGTGGTGGGTACATACACCCCCACTCATTACCCTGAGAGCCCCTCGTATTCCCCTGACGTCCTGGACGTTGCAATCGTCCATCGCATCGCAGGTGACCTTCATCAGGAGGTACTCGAGGTGGCCCATGGATCTGACCATCTCCCGGTCTTGGCCACCATCCGAGCCTCCCCGGTTAGTGTCCCTCCCCTCCCCTCCTACCCAGTCCGTGACTGGGACGCCTTTTCCTTGCAGCTGCACGAGAACACGCCAAATTTCCCGGTGAACTCTGCTGAAACCGTCGAAGCCATGACGGAGCAGCTCACCGGGGCGATTGCAGCTGCTATGGATGTGGCTACCCAGCCGCCCACCCACCGCCAATACAAGCGGCCCCCTTTACCTCGCCACTTAGCGAACCTGATCGCCGACAAGAGGCGCCTGCGACGACGATGGCAGCTCACCCGATGCCCAGCGTTAAAGACGCAGCTCAATCGCCTCACCGCTGAGGTAAGATCTCAGTTAGAGCTCCTCAGCGCGGAAAACTGGACCCGACGCATCCAGGAGGCGGGTGAGGACTGGCCCTCTTTACACCGTTTTTGCCGCAGTCTCACCAGAGACACTGTCCCTGTTTACCCCCTGCTCCACCCGGATGTTAACTTAAGGTACCGTGCAGAGGATAGAGCAGAAATTCATGCTGAACACCTCGAGCGCCAATTTTCTCCACTGCCAACGACCGCAACGGACCATGCCCGAACGGTCTCCGAGGAGGTAAAGGTATTCCTACTCTCTCCCTCCCCCCCCCCCCCCCCCTTCCTTCTCCTTCTCTCCGAGGGAAGTGCAGAAGGTCATCGCACGCCTCAAACCCAAGAAGGCCCCCAGAGCAGATGGTATTCCCAACTCTGCCCTTCGTCATCTCCCCTTCAGGACGGTGGCCGCCCTGACCCGCCTGTTCAACGGAATCGTCAGGACCGGCCACTTTCCCACCCCCTGGAAGTTGGGGATAATCACCACTATCCCCAAACCCCATAAAAACCTGAGAAGGGCAGAGGGCTACTGCCCCATAACCCTCCTCTCGACCCTTTCCAAAACATTTGAACTCCTCCTCCTCAAGAACCTTGACCCCCACCTCCCTCCTCGCAAGGACCAATTCGGTTTTAGGTCGGAGCTAAGCACTACTCTTCAGCTCGTAAGAGTCATTCACCATCTGTCCGTTGCGGCCAACAAGAAAGAATCCTCGGTCGCAGTCTTCCTCGACATGGAAAAGGCGTTCGACTGTGTCTGGCATGAAGGTCTGCTCTTCAAGCTCATCCGAGCCAACGTCCCACCCCCTCTGGTAAGACTCATTGCATCTTTCCTCTCCGGCCGCACCTTCAAGGTGCGTGTCGACGGCGTCCTCTCCGGCGAGCGCCCCATCACCGCCGGCGTGCCTCAAGGCAGCGTGCTCTCGCCGAGCATGTACAATTTCTACGCCAGCGACGTGCCAAAGGACCCAGGTACCACCGCAGAGCTATATGCCGATGACACGGCGTTCATCGCCAGCTCTCTGACCCCTGATCACGCTGCAATAAAACTTCAGAGAATGCTGGACCTTCTCCCTGACTGGCTGAGCAACTGGCGACTATCCGTCAACCCAGGTAAGTCCCAAGCGCTCGCCGTCACCACGAGAACCAGGTTTCCAGCCCCTCTGAAGATCGGAGACGCCGAAATACCATGGGGGAGAACGGCGAAGTATCTAGGTGTCATCATAGATCGCCGTCTCTCCATGGTAGCCCAGCGACAGTCGGCAGTAGCAATGACCAGAGCGGCCACCGCGCAGCTGCACCCCGCATTCTCATCTCCACAGATCCCTCTCAACATGCGGACGGCCTTGTACAACACCTACATCAGGCCCCGCCTCACCTACGCAGCACCTGCGTGGCACCATTTGTTCTCTGCTCCCCAGAAAAGGACGTTGCAGAGAGCCCAAAACCGGGTGCTGCGCTACATCGCGGGCGCCCCCTGGTACGTCCGCAACACCACCATCGAGAGGGATCTTAGGATGGAGAGTGTGGAGGCCTTCGTGGCCCGACTCGCCAGACACATGTTCGCGCGAGCGGATGCCTCGCGCCTTGTCGAGCTGACCGACTTGGCGCCGTGGCACGCCCGCCCGCCCGACCGCTACATCCTGCCGAGGGACGCTGTCCCCCCGGCAGCCCCACCGGATCCCCGCCACCCTCGAAGAGGAGGAGCTCAGGCGCAATGACCCCCCCCCCCCCCCCCACCCCCGAAGAGGAGGAGTCCTGGTGCAACGCGCGCCCGAACACCGCCCTCGAAGAGGAGGAGTCCTGGCGCACTGATTTGCGCCTCACCAAGGCGCCTGTATAGGCGCTCCACCACTGCGGGATCGCAATCCCCCCCGCTCCTTCCCCTACACCGGTAGAAAACCAAACCTACCGGTGTTAACTTCAACTAATCGTCTGGGGCCTGTCGGAGTGGCAGCCCTCTTGCCACCCCGTCTCCTCCTTGACGCACCTTCCCCCCGACACATAAAGTCGGGGCCCGGAAGTTTTTCCCCTTTTACTTCCCCCCTTTCCCCAGGTCGTTCGCGTCCGCGGTCCGGTAAACGCGGCGCGTGAGGGAGTGGAACCACACACGTTTCCCGGCCCCCGGGTCGGGACCCCCACGCGCCGCTTGGAGCCGACCGCCGGTTTCGGTTGGGCCTGGATTGGCATGTCGTCACTCCCTTGGTTTTGTTGGCTGCCCCCCCCACGGGTTTCCCCCGCGTTCTGCCGCGGGGGGTCTTCCCAAAAACTTGACTCTTTGCGCCCAGTACTCATACTGGGCGCGTCATCCCAATTAGAGGGGCTATGCCCCTGCTGTTGGTATTCCGCCGTAAGGCCCTTTTCAGGGGCCCGGCGTCGTGCGAGAAGAGTCTCCTTCTCAAGCAAGCGGCATTACAAACGAACTTTGTTCGCAGGTCCACTTCCTGAGGATTCTCCAGGTTCGGGGCGAAACGCGCGTCGAGTTTTGCAACCTGCACGGTGGTGTGGGGCCTTGCACGATCTTGGTGACATTGTTGCTTGTGTGGTGGTGGCGTTTGCACCATCTTGTTTCTGAGTGTACGCATAAGCAGTGTGGGAGGAGGGAGGTGCTTTACGCATGCTTATGGGTGCACTCACACATTTGCTCGCAGGTTGTGGGTATTTTTCCGCGGGATATTGCTATATATCATATTAATTAAATTGTATGATATGGATTTCCGCAAAGTAACGCCTGATTCTATTAACTATTTAAAACATCTACATGGCAGCTACATTTATATTAATATATGTATGTATAAAATATGCATTATTATTGCTTTCGGGTGTCGTGTGATTTATATGGAAAATGTATCATACTATATGTATAACATACATGTATACATTATAGCTGCTGCGTAATGCGCCTTATAATCATCAAGATGATTAAAAATCATGTAACTCTTGTTAAGATACTGTTTAAAAATTACTTGGTTCAAGTGTAATTGCATTTCAATATTGCACGGTAATTATGTGGACATTTGAATTGCTAAGCATTATAGTGTTTTATTTACTTTTTGTTTACAAAAAGACTAAATTGAATCTTAACAGATTCCAATGTCACAAACTTGTGTTGAATTTTTTCCGGGAGTAACCAATAAAAAGCATTTTGTTAAGTAAAGTTAAAATCTTAATAGTCACACTCACCTCCTAGCGACCGCGTGTCTGTCCTTCACTTCGGACCTCTCGAACCAGATGTGGGGCGAAGCTCTAGCCAGGGCCCGCTGCAGCAGCCCCAGGAACCCGTCG